>CAUYQG010231210.1:0-40784 GCA_963574415.1 Tarsius wallacei
CCGTGGGTTCAAGACCCGCCTGGGCAACTTGGCGAGACCTCATCTCCACAATAAATCAAAAAATTAGCCGGGCGTGGTAGCACGCGCCTGTAGTTCCAGCTACTTGGAAGGCTGAGGCGGAAGGATCGCCGGAGCCCAGCAAGTCGAGGCTGCGGTGGCTGGGAGCATGCCACTGTACTCCAGTCTGGGCGACAGTGTGAGACTCCAACTCAAAAAAAAAAAAAAAAAAAAAAAATTGGTGATCTCTTCCAATTTAGTGACTAGGATAGAGAAAATGCTGGCCAACCACAATCAAAGGAACAAGATGAAAAGCTGACACAATTCAATTTGATGTTGTGCTTTATTCTGAGCATTAGATGAGAAATGCTAAATTATATGCTCACTGTTAGATGATTCTCTGTAAAGAAGTCAGTGCAAATATAAATGTGTGTGTGTGTGTGTATGTTATTGTATTAGGAGCAAACTTCTCGGGGAACTAGGTTGCAGAAA
Organism: Tarsius wallacei; assembly: GCA_963574415.1. NCBI lineage: Eukaryota > Metazoa > Chordata > Mammalia > Primates > Tarsiidae > Tarsius > Tarsius wallacei. The sequence goes on from CAUYQG010231210.1 coordinate 490, forward strand.
TGAATTTACCTAAATTACAATGTCTCACAGTAGCTTAAAATTGTGTTACACAATACATGACCAAAATTGCCACATATGTGCTTCTCTGTAGCCAGTTCCTTCTTTGGGCTTATTTGTATCATTCTGTGTTAATTTATCTGAACAGAGTTCATCTGAAAGGAAGGATGACTTCTGCTCAGACTTTATTGTAATGGGGTATTTAAGAATGCCCTAATAACCAAGGAAGTTTGGGTTATGCTCTTCCTATAACTGGCCATATCTGATGAGTTATATTGAGATTTGTTTGCAAAAGGCAGGTATTTTGAAGTGCATGAAATAATACATGTTTTTTTAAAAAGTCCTCAATGCTAAGTGCTAATAACAACCCTAAGTCTTAACTCCCATGACACGTCTTCCTTGAAATTGCTTTTCTGATGGATCTGGACACTTTATAGGAACCAGAAACAGAATATTTACTCAAAATTTCCCCAGTAACAATAGCACCTCTTCGTGTTAACACGTTTGTTTCTAAAATGTTTAGTTGTGCAAAGTTCTTATATTATTGCAAGTCAAATCACACTCTTTTTTAAAAAAAATAAAAGCCTTCTAAAATAATTCGGTAGGAATTTTGAAAAAACTCTTCCATTAAATTTGAATTTTGATTTCTTTCTACTTCATCACTCAACGTAAGCTTAAAACCATAACCTCATCCTTGTGCTGAAATTGTCTGTGACTTCCAAATCACTAAGTTTCAGGAGGTTTTATGTGACCTCGAGATTCCTGAGAGAGAAGATTCTAAAGGCCCTAATGACAAAGAATGCCAAAATGATCCTGTGTCTTTCTTTTTTGAGAATCTGCTGACATGACCTGGGCATAGCAGGCCTCCGTCTTCTTCAGGTCCATAGGGTAGTTCTTCTCTCCCTCTCCTCCATCCTTCCTTCTTCTCTTACTCCCTCCTCACCTCCCTTCTCCTGTCCGCCCTCACTCCATCTTCCTTCCTCCCACACTCCTTCTCTCCCTTCCTCCCTTCTTTCTTTATAAACACATGTCTTGAGCGTCTGCTTTGTAGCAGGCATTGCACTAGGACCATAAGCAGAAGAGAAGCTGTCCCACCCTCCCGACAGCAAGGTAAATCTGAATCTTGCTGAAGACCCCAGTTTCTAAGCTTTCTGGGAGGTTGTGCTGGACCAGAAGTCGGTCCTGTGAGAACTCAGACCCAGAGAAGAAGCAGACCTGTAAGGAAAATCGCCTCGTATGCGTGCAGAGCCTTGTTTTCTTAATGAAACTATTAAAGAAGAAAAAAAATAATGAAGAGCCTAAAATCAGAAAGATTGCAGGTGATTAAAGAGAACTAGCAGAATGAAAGAAAATTGAAGAAATCTTGGCAATATTGACAGAAGACTGCATTTTCCCTGTAAAATGAACACAATAAACCTCTTCATACAAAAGCTAGTTAGATACTGTTCAAGTTATTGGCATGTATGACCATACGTTTTTTTCCCCAACCGATAGAATAATAAATGCACATGTGCTTGTGTTAAGTGTCTGGAAAGCTTCATATTTAAGTTTTCAGGGGGCTGATATAATTAAACATTAACCACCAATTTCTTAATCCTCAAACAGTAATTTTGCTCTACATAATGAGCTTTTTAATTTTATTTATTTTTCTTTCCTAAGCAAATCACAGCTCTTCCTCCAATTGGTTTTCATGAACTTAGTCCTCAGCAGCCCACGCTTTGTAGACAGTCCTTTCTATGGAACACTATGGCTCTAGGGAGGTTAAGGCTGTAACTTCCAGGAAAAGCAAAACGTCTCTCTGATGAAACAGAAAATATACCTCTCCCAACATATTTCATCAAAATAGTCTGGATATTGTACCTAAGATTAAGCTGTGCAATAACCACATCACACAGGTAATATAAGTCCTGCTGGTGATGTACGTGTATCCTGTTTTCAAGGAAACTTTAAATTCCTACCCAGGCATTCGTTTGCATTTTCAGTTTTGTTGTTGTTGTTGTTGTTGTTGTTTTAACCTCTATTCCCTTCCACTGTTAAGAAAAGGAAGCTCTATCAGGCACAGGTTGTCTCTGAACAAGCATTTGGCTTTAAGGAGTAGAGCCCCCAGAATAGAGAAGTGGAATTAAAAAGCAGCTTAACTTCCGTGTACACACTTCTGGCCTGGATGCCCTCAAGGTAGGAATCAAAGGTGCGAGAAGTTCTTTTTTTAATGTCTCCCTTACAGAAACACCATGAATTTAGCAATGCCCATATGGCATAATCCATCTCACAACACAAGGGAGAGGGGCTGAACAGTGACTTTTCCATCTCATTTCCCAAGAATCTCAGATCACTTGTAAATTGCAGAACCTGACATTTAAACCGTGCCATGTTGATAGTTCAGGCGCCGCCCTTTCTCCCCCCCCCCCCCCACCCCTCCACCAAGAGGCCAGGGCTGATGCTTCATCTCATAATGTAGCGTGATGGTAAGTCAAGGGTCAAATGCAGCCTGTTAAGTCTAAAGCAATTACCTTCTCCTGCAGATAAAGAAAAGCCCGTGTCTCCACCTCTGAATGGAGGGTGGAATGAGCAGAGATTCCAAGAACCATATGGCCAGCCTCAGCCTGCATCCTTGACATCGCACCGGGCACCTGGGCAGAGGCCAGTGCTTGGCACCGTGTGCCCACGGCCATTTTTGTCCAAACACTCATCTATTTTGGGAGACTTTTACCTGTTCTTTCCGGTTGGCTATCCTGAGAATCCAAATTCTGACAAAATGAGTTCCCGCTGTCTGAAATCATATGTTCTATTTACATTTTTAGCAAAATGTATTAAAATGGCATCCATACTGAAACCATGTACTGATGATATAAAAAAATACAGAATAACCATTTTATGGTGTGTATTCCCATTTCCCAGCAGCATCTAACTTAGCAGCATTTTATTTGAATAAATGCTTTTTCCCTCCTGATGTCTACATTTTCAACAATAGCTGGTGCTCTGCGGTCTTAGGAATTGGAATGTTTTTTTAATTAGTGTTTTCCATTTCCCCTCTCAACTGCCACGTCTAAATTATACCTCTTAATACTTCCATTAAAGCGTAGGCATAAGAAATGTATCTCATGCCTAGCACACTTCCGAAATCATCAGGACCAGGGATTCTTCTGTTGCCGTTGGGAGGCAGCATATTATACTGGAGAAACTCTAACCATTGGAGGTAAAAGCCAGGCCCCCCTTATTACTGGGGCTTTACAGAAGTTATTTCAGCTAACTGAGCCTTGGTTTTCTCATCTGTAAAATGGAGCCATTCATCTCACAGGGTTGTTGTAAGCATTACATGAAATAACACATGGATCCTGCCTAGAACTTAGTAGGTCTGCAGAGGAAGGCCCAGAATTCAAAGCCAGGTCTTATAACCACATTATATCATCTCCTAAAGATGAGGAAAATTGAAATTTTGGAGGTTCACAAAATTCAGTTTGAGGGAGGAAGATTGGTTTCTGTACCTGTTGAAAAACCCCTAAAGATTTCTGAGCAGGTAAAGGACACGTTGAAGTGATTAATAAAAGACGAGGCAGACAGGGGATACAGTAAAACAGAAGGAGCATATCAGAGGCTTTGAAGCAATCTATGACCATGGTGGAAGCCAGCCAGGGGAACAGACTGCCCAAGGCAAGAAGAACGCACAACAGCATCGGAAAAGTTCACCAACACTGGGAGAACAGGTCCCAGACGGTGGTTCCCAGATCTGCCTGGGCATCCATAAGAACTACATGGGTAGGGTTGTTTCATTGAGTTTTTAATCTTAATTATAGATGCAGAGACTTACTCCAGACCTAGAATCTCCATGTCTTAGATCCACAGATCTTTCTACGTGTGTACATGCAATTCAAATACTATGTCAGGCTTGGATATCACTGATGAAGGGCAAAATCAAAGCATTTGTTATTCAGAAGCATGGATACAAAGGACCTAGTGAAAACTGCATGTATTCTACCTGAGTGAAAAGAACATGGAGGAATGAGTTTGCTTATTAAACTGTCCACGTAAAGTCCCAGTCCATCAAGTATAGCACCAACGATAAATTTGATGAAATTATTCAGATATGTTAAGTAATTTTGTGAAGGTAAGGAAGATATGAAAAGCTGCACGTAGACATTTTGCACTCATGCTTGCATTTGGAATGCTCCAGATGTCTTCATTTATAGAGATCTACCATAGCTAAAATTATACACATGGGGGACAGTTATGGATATGGAATAAACCTAGAGCTTAAGATTTTTAAAGAATGTATAGGTCATCTATTCCAAACTCTTTCATAACACAGGAATATGCATGCTCTATAACATCCTACACAGTGAGATGATCATGTAGCCAGAAGAGTGGTGATGAGCTCATTATTAATGCACAGTATTGATCAAAAGGGAAATGTATGGTACGAGAGTAGAGAAATGCATTAAGATATGCAGCAAAAAAGAACACATGAGAAGGTTTGTAAAGCTATAAACATGTGGTTAAATATGCTTGGAAATATTATGTATGCTATGTTTACAGAAGTAAAGGGTAATAAATTAATGAATTCTGAGAGCGGATCTTGGCCATTAAACTATATAAAGACAGATAAGTAAAGGACAAGAGGCTGTCAAACATCTACATCCCAGGGACCACATAAGTGGAATGAATCAAAGACACAGTTGGAGTCCACCCAAGAGGGAACAAGACATTGGCTGAGGAGGGAATGTACGCTCTGCGCTCCTGGTTGCCCCTATGACAGAACACCTCTCCTCATGCTAATGGCATTGTAATGCACACAACCACCTGAAAGTAAAATAAATGGTGATATCAATAGTGGGGTAAAAGACAGTCTTGAGAGGCTCAGTGTGGAGAAGACTCAGAGTGGAGTTTGGGTGGTAGTTGTTAGAGAGGAGGATATGATTAGTGAGGAAGGTATTAGGTGAAAATAATAAGAATGTCAGAGATAGAGAGCAAGTGAGAAAGAGTAAGAACAGATTAATGATGGCTAATTCCTTGAACAAGTAATATGTCTGCCATTTCTCTTCCTGACATGCTCTGGACTAGAAAACCTAAATTAAGTGTTAATAAACCCATATTGATCTCCCTATTCTCTTGTTGCCCTCACTATATGGAAGGTAGCCTGGCCTGGGAGACTCAACTGAAACTCAGACTCCTTAGCAAATTGGCATTTGTGTAGTGATCATGGCAGCCTCTGCCTTGGTTCTCTCTTGCTGCTCCAAAGTGATCAAGTTTATCAAGAAGATAAAAGATGTTGTGATGGTTAGTTTATGTGTTAACTTGTCTAGACTGTGGTGCCCCATTGTTTGATCAAACATTAGTCTAGATGTTTCTGTGAAAGTATTTTGTAGATGCAATTAGCATCTATCATCAGTTGACTGTAAGTAAGGGATGGGTTTCTTCCAATCAGTTGAAGGTCTTCAAAGCAAAGATGGGTTTTCTGGAGAAGAAGGAATTATGCCTTAACACTGTAACACAGAAATTCTGCCTGAGTTTCCAGCCAGTTGGCCCAGAGATTTCAAACACAAGACTACATCGATTTCCATATGATCTTCTAGTCTGCTGATCTGCCCTACAAATTTTGTATTTTCCAGTCCCCACACTCATAGGAGACAATTCCTAAAATCTCTCCATAAATTGATAGACAAAGAGATCAATCTCTTATATAGATGATATAGATATAAATACAGACATGTGTAGATATGGATATATCGTTGTGATATTGTGATTTATAGGAAGAAAATGTATGTGGTTTTTGCCCCTGGTTCTTGGCACACAGTTTCTAAAACCACCGGAATCTCCAAAGTGATTAAGGTAAAGTTTGTATGTTAATGAGATGACTGGTGGCTAGAAGCTCCTGGATAGCCTCAGGAGGGGGCTGGTTGCTGGGAAAACCAACCTTGTAACTAGACAGTGGGACTTCCAGTCCCACCCCCTGACCTCCAGGGAGGGGAGAGAAGCTGAAGGTTAAGTTGATCACCAACGGCCAATGATGTGATCAATCATATCTACATATGGAAGCCTTCATAAAAACCCAAAAGGGCAGTTCTGGAGCTGAACACATGGAGCTTGCTAGAGGGAGGTGCACCCAGGGAGGGCATGGAGGCTGCACACCCCTTCCCATATGCCATGCCCTACACATCTCTCTACCTGGCTGTTCATCTGTACCATCTGTAATTTCCTTTATAATAAACCAGTAGACATATGTAAATGTTTCCCTGAATTCTATGAGCCACTCAAGCAAATTAATCAAACCTAAGGAGGGAGCCATGGGAACTCCAAGTTATAACTGGTTAGTCAGAAACACTGGTCACAATCTGGGGCTTGGAAGTGTGGGGAGTCTTGTGAAACTGAGTCCTCAGCCTGTGGGATTGATCTCCAGGTTGGTGTCTGCTGGAAAAATTGTTGTTGATGCAGGAAAACCCCCACACATCTGGTCACCGTAAGAGTAAAAAGAAAAAATCCTTTCCTTTAGTAAATCTTATATCTCTATATTATTCCCAAAGAAGAACTTTCTGAAAATATCTCATTTTCATTATGCTATAAGAAAATGTATATTATTACTATAGGATATGTATACTATACATTAAATTACATAATTTAATAAGTAATTACATATTTATTTATTACATATAGTATCTCAGAAATATTTTTTTGAGAATAATATGGGTACAGAATGTACTGTATTACCATCAGAAATTTCTGAGGATGTATAATTTTCATTATATATCTTTAGAAATTTGTTCTTTGGGACTTGAAATCTGACTTCTGTCACTTATACCCATTGGCCGTAGTTGTGTCTGTAGTTGTGAAGAAGAACAAGCGTACGAAGTCTTCTAATCTGGGAAAATATGGTAATTTGGCATATCAGTTTCTTAACCTGTTAATCAACTGTTTACAGTGGCTTCTTGTCCTTTTCACAGAACCTACACTTCTATCTCTGCCAGGTGGGTGAGGCACCATGACGCCCTCCTCTGGTTCAGTGTGTTGGCCTAGGGATGACTTCATTCCCATTTGGGCCAACCAGGCTCTGTCTTGAATGATTGTAAATGAATACAAGGTGGGGAGAGCTAGATAAGGTTCAGGGTGGCCATTTTTGTTTATATTGCCATATTCAGGAGGAAAAAATCTACAGACAGAGAAGGAAGATTAAAGTAACAGCATAGAGAGAATCAGACAGATCCCAGGCAGTGCAGCCTCTATTCCTACAGATTTTCTCTCCTTGTTTTCAGTTCTTCATAAGCAACTGTTTGAATGGTCTCCCCTTGAGTTCTATGACTGAACTCTGTGCCCTTGAATTCTGGAAAATTGCTCTGGATCTTTCCAAGATATTCTGTTGTCTTGAGATAATAAGAATGGGTTTAAGTTACTTTCAGCCAATTGATCACATGAAGCAAGCATCAGAGTATACGGAACTGCTTTTTATAGAGGTTGAATCTGAAAGGGCGCTTTGCAAAAGGTCAGGCAAATGCATTCTAAGGAGAGCAGGTCTTGCAAGGTTACTGCAGAAAACCTCCCCCAATAGTATAATAATAGCCAAAAATAACAGCTAACTCTTTCAGAACGTTTACTGTGTGCTAGGCTTTGCGCTACGTGTTTTACATCTATTCGCTCATTTAATTCGCACTTCGATACCATGAAGTATCTGCTATTATTATCACCATTTTACAGATGAACAAATGGTGCAAATCCTTTTAACCAAACTGTGGTTAAGAAGAGAAGATGAAAGCCAAAACTCAGTACATTGTAGCAATAAACTTATCCCTTCCAATTAGTAAGCAAGAAGTTTTTCCATTCTTGTTATATGGAAAAAACACTAATCCTAATTTTAGGGCCAAATGGCACCAATTACCTATTTTTTTAAAAAATCATTATGCCCTATATTTGTTTCCAAGACAACAAATAGAGTGGGAAAGTACAGCATCCAATCGTTTATGTCAGAAATTTGGAGAATCCCTCCCCCTTCCAGAGCCAGAATGTCCTTCATCTGTAAACATAGGGGAAAGTTGTTATAATTTTATACTTTCTGCATAACAAATGATCCTTTATTCTCTCATCAAGTCATTATGGGTCTCAGGATACATTTTCTATTCCTGGAATCATGGCTAAATGCTCTTTAAGTGGTGAAAAGTGATCTCTAAGTGGGCTTAAGTTGTGAAATGTACATTATCTGAATGGTGAATTTGGCTGAAATAGATAAACAGATGGTCCAGGCCCTGTTTCATCTTCTAAAAGTAAAACAAAGTAGAGAGAAGAAAGAAGAAACATAATACATAAAACTAAGAGATGCTCAGTTTGAATAACCTCAAGTGTCAAAAATATATCTATTTACACAGAGAACCATTTAAACATATACTCTCCTCCCACAAGCGAAAATGAACTTTGAATACTTCTCTTTTTAAAATATACACATTTTCACTTAAAAAGTAGATTTTAAAAGTAGTGTTAGGAGAATATCAATGTGAATCAACACATGAGATTTATATTGTAATAAGCATAAATATATTCATATTTATATTCCTTAATATAAATATATATTATCTATAGTAGTGTTAAAGAGATTTTGATCAGGTCTTCCCTATATAAACCACCCTATCCTAGTCTCCTGGACAAGAGATGCCATGGATTCCTGTTCAATGTGCTATGATTTCATTCATTTGTAGACGGAACCCTGCTTAGTGAAGAAATTAGAATTGCTCACCTTTCATTTTGGATCCTCCTTTATAGCCACTTTGACTTCCAGAAACATCTTGAGTTCAAGGGAAAATTGAAACCTTCACTCTAAGTCCAGACGATTCATTCACCTCTTCTACCTTTCCTTTCTGCCAAATCCTGATCCCATATATGCAAATTATGACTTTGATAGGAAGAATATGAAAGAAGAAAGCGATGTAATAATAGAGTGCACGTTTGCATTTGCAAAGATGTGGCATTCACTTACAGTCATTATTTTTCTTGGTTCCCAGCTACGGAGTCTGAAAGAGTTCCAGCTTCACTGATAAGAAGCTGAGGTAAAGCAGTTATGTAAAACACTATTGCTGCATTTACCATAAACATGGTGGGGCGATGGATAGATGGATGGATGGATGGATGGATGGATGGATGGATGGATGGATGGATAGATGGATGGATGAATGGATGATGATGGATGGATGAATGGACACATGGATGCATAGACGCATGAATGAATGAATGGATGGACAGATGGATGGCTAGATGGATGGATGGACAGATGAATAGATGGACAGGTGGATAAACGGTCATACAAGATTTATCTCAATATTTTCTGGACAGTGCTGCTTTGGCATCATCAAGGACATCGTAACTTTTCATAAAGATGAATCTAAAGGCCTAAACCAGCACAAACAACAACACAGTCTAAGAGATGGTTCCAAGCTGGCATATAAAGTTGGCAAAGGCTGGATCTTTAGCACATTCAGATCTGAGAAGAAAGAAAAGGAAGGATGGGAGAGAGGGAGGGAAGGAAGAAGAAGGACTAAGTGAGAGGACTGGAACAAGGACTAACAAAAACCAATAAACGCTCATATTTCTGATAGAAAATAATTTTAAAGAGAATGTCTGTGATTCAGAAGCATGTTGCTTGCATTTCTCTGTTCTACCCTCAACCGCATCAAGTCCTAAAAAACTCCACTTCAAATAAAATTCCTTTTCACAAGTCTCTCCTTATGTCTGCCTTCACTCCTTTGGCACTGCCCCCTTTGAAATCTGGCATTCTTTCAAGTATGAAAAAATCGGGTCAGGCCTTTGTCTGAAGTGCAGCCTTCAGGCTTGCTTTTTCTCTGAAGATTTTACCTCATCTTTGACCTCAGCATCAGCGAGACATCTTGTCCTGCATCTGGGATTCAATGGAACTACTGCTTACTTCTGGTAAACTGAACAAAGTTAGGTTTACCTCAAAGGAACACAGCAAACCGTTGCAAAATTTCAACAATGCTTGGGGGCTGGGGAGACAGGGGCAAGGGGAAATGAGAAAATTGCAAGACATTTCCCCTCCACAACCCCAGGAGATAATTCTTGCACTCCAACTATGCCAATCTTTTCAAATAATCTAAACCCTGCTCTCTCCCAAAATCTTGAAGTTATTAAATTGGAGAAACAATATGCCCTAAAATCCTGGTCACATTCTTGGCTCATGCCTTTGGTCTTTTTTTCTTCCCTCCTTTTTGGTCTGTCCCCATTTGCAGGCAGGGACCAAGCCTGTATTGTTGCAAAATTCCCAAATCCCACTGCAGTCCTGTCACTTTGGGAGACCCTCAATAAATATTGGTTGACTAAATGAATGAAGGAAGCACATGCAGTGGGGAGAAGAATGAATCTTATTAAATTTAGTCTGATATTAGAATAGGATTAGAAAAATCCTTTGGGGTTTGGAGCTTATTAATAAACAGTTGCATGATATTAAACTATAAAGACGGGGGGAAAAACCCAGCTCATTATTCTGATTTCTCCTTCATAACATAAAGCCAATGAACAAGCTGCATTTAGAGGAGGCAGACAATATATCTAAGCACTGTAAATATCAACATTACTACTCAGCCACCATGCAATCTCATTTACTCACTAACACAATCCATCATAAGTGAAGTATGTTTTTGCTTATAGGGATCATAAAAACTCACTTGATTTATTATGCTTCCCTTCCCCCCCCCCCACCTCCTGTATTCTCTGGGCAAATTCAGTTATACATGGTTCTCTTTCGTCAGGGAAAAAGAGACCCTTGTCACCAGGGCATTTACAAATGCAAACTTACTTTTCACTCTAGAGGAAGGTTATCATAAAATGGGAATTTAATCAACCACCACATCGGGACTCTGGTTATTAATCTGAGCCCAGGTTTTGTTCTTTCTGCATGCAGCTCACTTCTAGGGTCAGAAAAAAAAATCTTAATTCTTCATCAGATGTCCAGTCAGCCACTGTCTCAAATATTTATCGCTGGTGATCCATATTAACAATCAACAGCACAACAGGAGACTTGGTTTCAGAATGTAGCTCTCACAGACAATTTTATTTAGATTTTCATAATGTTTATCATACCAAGAACTGTAAACTTTGTCTCGAAAGCATCATCTTCATTGATTTGGTCAGCAGCCAGGCCAGTCTCTTCCCCTGGTAATAGCTATAGAGACACCAGGAGTTAGGGAGTAAGGAGAGATGAAGTAAAAATTTTTAAAAATTTTAAAAGAGGCCAGTTTTGTGCATAAATAAATTACAAGATTTTTATTTTCCTTTCCTTGGGATATACTAAGGTGACATCAATATTGAGCCTGTAATCCCAGCACTTTGGGAGGTCAAGGAGAGAGGATTGCTTGAAACCAGGAGTTTCAAGCCACCCTGGGCAGCATAGTAAGACCCTGTCTCTAGAAAGAGTAAAAATGGTAAAAAAATAAATACAAATGGCAAAGTAGAGAGAGAGAAGATGGGAAGAGATAAAAAAAAAAAGGAAAGAGAAAGAGGGAGCGAGAGAGAGAGAGAGTGAAAGAGAGAGTGAAGGAGAGGGAGAGAGGGGGAGAGAGAGAGAGAGAGAGAGAGAGAGAGAGAAAGCCAGGTACTCTATTCATTAATTTATTCAAACTCATTAGAATCTTTTTGCTTACCAGATTTCAAAACTTAACTGTAAACACAGTCTCCTTGGTAGATGTATATTTCTTTTCCTTATTCCTGCACCCCACACATTCACTTTGGCCAAAATATACAGACTTTTAGGTGAGACCACACCACGAGCGAGACTAGAGATACTGACTAATCCCTGGAGGAGCTGATGTTAAAAATGTCACTGAGATCTTGGCCCATCACTACTTAGATTTGGCCAGCACATCCCAAACGACCCACTTTACCCCCCCAGAACATTCTTTGAGTGTGAAGAAATGAAATACTCTAGCACAAAGTAGGCAAAGGAAATATTTTCAAAATTAGGAGACATTTTAGATGTTGGAAAGAAATACCTAAATGCTCACCAATAGAGGATTCCTAAAATCAAGCGTTAAGCAAGGTCCTCAGAGTGATTGCGGCTGCAAGGCTCTGAGCGACTTGTATCCCTGTACTTACCTATGTTTTCCATGCATTCAACACTAAACTAAAATTATCTTCATTCCACTTGCTGTACTCGACTTCCTTTGGCCATTCCCTAAGTCAGTCTTTGTGCCAGGAGCCTTTACGCCTCCTTTTCACTCTGATTTTGCTTTTTTGTCTCCCTTCTCAGACTGCAAACTTCCATGAGAATAGAAACTGGGCCTGTTCCCATCTGTATCCCCAGAGCAGAGCATGTCACAGTTACTTGACACATGCATTGAAAGTAAAAGAAACAGATTGCTTATTTAACGAGAAAGATAACAGCAAATGCTTCTTAAAGATTCCGTTGGACAGTAGAAAGCCCTTACTCATGCTGAAATACTATGAAAGATCTGTAGGATAAGTTTTGTATCCTAGAGAAGACCCCATAGGAAAGGCCATCCCCACAAAAAGTCCCCTGAGGCGTGCTCATATAACACAGAATTCTATATTCTACTTGTGTAAATAGGTACTAAAACTAAAAATGTAAAATAGTAGCCAGTACAGCATCATGTCCACTGATGGATCTTATGTGAGCATCTGGGCAACCCTATGAGTTTCATGCACAGAAATACAATAAACTTCAACAGCAGACAGAAATGCAAGATCCGAATAAGCATGCTCATTACACAGAGATTTGTTCAAAACAAACAAAACAACAAAACCCTCATTCTTTTCTCCAATGTGCACCTCCATCGAGCCAATAAAAGGGTGGCCAAGACGTCAACAAAGCGTTCATCATCCAGGAGACAGACCTCAGCTGAGACCTCATTTGACCTGGAACATATCACTCAAAGTCTGTCAAATGGGAAAACAGGGAACCTGACATTAGCGGCCTTGCACAATCCAAAAAGTTTCATTTATACCAATGATTGGTATATAATAAGAGCTCAAAGCATGTCAGCCTTCATTATAATTACAAAATTATAATAGTATTCATGTAATATTTACTTTAAAATAATATATATACAATTATAATTCTTCCCTGCCCCTCAAACATTTTATATTGTGTTTCCTAATAAGCAGATCAGGACACACCAAAATTAAAAACAAAATCTTCACATGTTAGGGAAGATCCTGAAACTTCAGTCTCCTCCACTGTCTGAAACTGCCGGTTCCCTCAGTTTCCCCAATGGTTCCCTATACTCCTTGTCAAGAGGTACTATTTAGAATGTACAAGAGAGGAAAACGTCTAAGACTTTAGATAAACACCGTCTAAGAACTGAAGATCTCTTAGGGAAAGATTATAAGCAGAATAGTGTTTTATTTATTTAACTTTATCTGGGACAGTGATGAGTATGACTCTGTATTCGAGACACTGTTTTCTCCCAAAAGATAAAACCGTGACTAATGCTCATTTCACTTCCTAAGACTGTGTTTATTTGCACTGGAATTTTCTTGATTTGACGCACTAATATTCAGCCAAGTGATTTTCTTTGTTTACATTCAGCCACTGTCACCTCTTGTGACCTCCACACTTCCGTTCTCCTCCTCCAGCAACCCCCTCGCTCCTCTCTATCCAACCCACTCTTCAAGATCGAGACACTCCTGATGGTTCCACACACTCTTTCCTCCTCTGCTCTTTCAGACTCTCTGTGCCCTCCCTACTCTGTGACATCTTTTGGCACCAGGTGACATTATTCCATCATTTATTGCTTCCAGCTAGGATGCAACACTGAGGCAGGAGTTACACTATGTGCCCTCAGATAATTCCTGAGGCATGAAATTTGCAAATAATGACTGGGAGTCTACTGTGCAAGGCACTGCTCAGCTCCAAGGATGAAAAAATACAAATTGTGAAGGTGAGACCCTTTCCCTGAAGAACTTCCCAATTTAGAGGAGAAACAAGATCCAGGTGAAATTGCAGGGATGTCGTGATATTAACAGAGACCCATGGAAAAATATTACCATGACACACATTACTACTGCTAACAACACAAAGATGAGCTAATACTTATGAAACACGCACGATGCACTCAAGCCCACATCTGAAGGCTTTAAAGTTCTATTTTACAGATTAGGATATCAAGGCACATAGAAAATGCCTAAGCAAAATGTGTGTTAAAGGAACAAAATAGACAGGACAAATCATTTTAGCCGGGGGGCGGGCGGGGGGGTCCGTGGAAAGCTTCACAAAAAATAGAAATCTGAACAGATCCATGGCATAAATTTCTGCATGAACTTGGGTGAGGTGGGGGAAGGGGGGTCCAGGAACAAAGTGAGGGGGATTATGGGTAAATCTCTATTGTGAATGAAATGGGAGGAAGCAACAGATTATGGGATTGGAAACAGAAGGGCATTGAGAACTAGAACAGTGTGAACACCATACTAGAGTATGCACCAGGAGTCATACGGAGCTGACAATTAAGTTTGCGAACTTGCCACCGGGTGCTTGCTTTGGCAACACTATACAAACAAGTCAGTCAGTAAGGTTTCATAACCTTGGTGTATCAATGTCTCACAGCTGGGTTTGTGTCACCATGTAACAGTGTCTTGCTGAGTGGCGTTCATTATTGTTGTTGCATGTTTTTGTGTGCCCTCATGAGAATGTTGGCGCTTAAATTAGAGCACAGAACAAACGTTACATTTCATGTTAAACTTAGCAAGAGTGGAAGTGAAATCAGGAACATCGTAGTCCAAGTGTATGGGGGCAATGCCATGAAGAAAATAGCAGTGCACAAATGGATTAAATGTTTTGCTGAGGGGAGAGAAGCCATCACTGATGAAGAGAGGTTAGGATGGCCAGTAACAAGTAGAGCTGATGAGAACATTGCAAAAACTCATCAAATTGTGCATCAGAATCATCAGCTGACTGAGAAGCATAACAGCCCAAAGAAACATCAATAGAGAAACAGTAAAATCTTAACTGAAAATCTTGGCACGAGAAAGGTGTGTGCAAAAATGGTCCCAAAGGAGTTCTTGCATCACGACAATGTACCAGCTCACACAGCACGTGAGGGAGTTTTTAGCCAATAAGCAAATAACTGTATGGGAACATCCTCCAACTCACCTGACCTGGCTCCCAATGACTTTCTTCATTATCCAAAGAAAAAGGAAAATATTTTAAGGAAGGCATTTTGATGACATTCAGGACATCAAGGGTAATACGACAATAGCTCTGATGGCCGTTCCAGAAAAAGAGTTCCAAAATTGCTTTGAAAGGTGGACTAGGCACTAGCATCAGTGCACAACTTCTCAAGGGGAGTACTTTGAAGGTGACCATAGTGATAATCAGCAATGAGGTACGTAGCATTTTTTCTAGGATGAGTTTGTGGACTTAATTTCCAGATCTCATAGAAGGCTTTGAGTAGGAACATGGCAAGAATCATTTTGGTTTGGTTTTGTTTTTCTTTTCTTGCTTTTTTTTTTTTTTTTTTTTTTCCATAAAACAGACTTGGATGCTATTAGAGGGACAAGACAAGAGAAAGACCAAAGGTCAAGTCATTTGTTGGGGGTCAAACTTGCTGGTCCAGGTGAAGGAATGTAGAGGTCTATATTGGTCCATTTTGCATTGCTATAAAGGAATACCTGAGGCTGAACAATTTGTGAAGAGAAGAGGTTTGTTTTGGCTCATGGCTGTGCATGGTGCTGGC
Source organism: Tarsius wallacei (assembly GCA_963574415.1). Classification (NCBI taxonomy): domain Eukaryota; kingdom Metazoa; phylum Chordata; class Mammalia; order Primates; family Tarsiidae; genus Tarsius; species Tarsius wallacei. The sequence goes on from CAUYQG010231210.1 coordinate 16,161, forward strand.
ATCAGCTTCTGGTGAGGTCTCAGGAAGCTTACAGTCATACAGAAAGCAAAGGAGGAACAGCTGTATCACATGACAAAAGCTGAAGCAAGAGAGAGAAGGAAGGCGCCAGTCTCTTTTAAACAACCAGCTCTCCGTAAACTAATAGAGTCAGAACTCACTCATTTGCACGGGGAGGGCACCACGCCATTCATGAGGGATCCGTCCCCATAATCTAAACACCTCCCACCAGGAACCACCTCCAACACTGGGGATTGCATTTCAACATGAGATATGGAGCAGACAAACATCCAAACTATATAAGCGAGGGGACCCAGAAAAACTTGGAATTATCTTTTGGAGGGCGGGCCCCTTGTAGTACAGGCTTCCCTAGTTCAGTGAGCGTTCTAGGAACCCATCGGCATCAGTGCACCAGCTAGCATTGTTGTGAGAAGCTGCATTCGACCTTAGTGAAATTTTGGGGGGAGATTCTTTCAATGCGTTTGCCCATTTCATGATGAGTGATTTGCGAGCACACCTGCCCACATCGCACTGAGTGTTCAGCAGTCTTTGACCAAAAGCAGCATGACCCCTGTGCCCTTACTATTCACCTGATCATACCTCCCTATTCACCAGATCTCCCTGAGCGACTCCCCCCCCACACCATGAAAAAAGTCCTCAAAGGGAAACATTTTCCCGACGAGGAAGAGGTGAAACAAAAAAACCACAGAAGCACTAAAAGGCATCAAAGTTGACAAGTTCAAAAACTGTTCTGAGCAGTGGAAAAAGCATCTTAATAGGTGCATGGCATCAAATGGAGAGTGCTTTGAAGGTGACTATAGTTGAAACATGTAAAAATAAATACACAATTTTTAGGAAATAAATTCCTGGCTTTTTGCAGGGGGGGGCCTCTCTCATGAAGATCTGACCACGGCAGTGGAACTTGGAAAAGAAATGAGAGCATAGGTTGTGAGGAAAAAAGATGAATAAAAGAAAGCTCTGCAGTTTCTGTCTGAGGACCTGGATGGATGGGGGAGGGACTGTTGGTCAAGACGAAGGTAACAGGAGCTGGTTGGGGAAAAGATGGCATGGTTCTCTTAAGACTCATATGACACCCGCATTACCGAGGTTATGATCCTGAAATATTGTTAGGAACTTGAACTCCTTGGGGGAAATGAATTATTCCAGGTTTAGGGTAGAAAATGTGCAAGATGAATCTAGACCATCCCATCATACTAAATAGCAAGAGAGTGATCAAAGACAGGAAGATGCATTGCAAAAGGACTCATGAGGCAACTCCAAGAGGACCCTTATGGTTGAAGAATAAATAATTTTAGCATCAATAAAGATAATGCATTCAATCCTTGAGTTTGCAATAATCCTTGAGTTTGCAAGGAAAAAATAATACATGGTCACTATTGGAGTGTGAAAATAAGCCAACTCATAAATGTGAAATCACAAAAGGAAAATCAAACATTTTTTACTATGTTTCCTATATAAACAGTACCCTTGAATATCCTAATAGTAGACAGGGGGATTTCTCTTCAAGAAGCATTCCAGTAAATCCATGAAGAAGGGAGGATAAAATTAGAATATTATCATTTGGTGACCCCTGAAAAATTCACCAATCTAAGTATTAAACATCCATAGTTACAGTATCAACAAAAGGGAGAGATCTTGATAGGATGTGCTTCTTCTTAGATCAAGTCTCTAGAATCAACTTACCAATTTAAAAGAATGCAAAGGACAAAGGAACATGTGGAACTACACCACAGGGATGCAATCAGCAAACACTAAATGGTGGGAAATACTGCAGGACAAATGATTTGTTTTCTACCACAATCACCAAGGAAAATGTAAAAAACAAACAAAAATGCTGTATGCATAATGATTTAAAGGTCCTTAAAACAGAGTAGAGGGCCCTTTTAAAGATATGTCAACCAGTCACAATGCATAGGCCTGATTCAGACCTTGTTTCAAGTAAACTATAATAAATCTGACTGTAGCAAATGTACCTCTTTAGTGAGGGGTGTTGATGATGTGGGGGCTTGCATGCATGGGGTGGGGGGAACTTGTGAAATCTCTGTACTTCCTGCTTGATTTTTTGCTGTGAACCTGAAGTTGCAATGAAAAATAGTCTATTTTTAGAAACAGAAACAAGATAAAAAGTGACATTTTGCAAAAAGCTGGATACTTAAACAATGATTTAATAATTGGTGATATTAAAAAACTACTGTAAATTGTTAGTAGGTGTTATGAGTAGGTAGAAAAAGGCTTATCCTTTAGAGATGTAGACCAAAATATTTATGGAGACATTTATGATGCCTGGTATTCATACGTACAAAGTAGCATAAGACTGAAGACAGAGTGTGGTCAGGACATATATAAAATAAGATTCTCCACTCCTTGATAACTATTGAATCTGGGGGACAGCTGTGAGGTGTTCCTTGATGCTCTGCTCTTTTATTTTTGTATGTGCTTTAAGTTTTACATCATAAAAATTTTTTATAAAAAGGCTTATAGAAAAAGATGTAAGATGACAGGGATCAAGTATCCAGCAGGCTGACATTGCTCCTTCTAAGGGTAGCCCCAGCCTAAGTCAGGCTATAGATAGAGCTCAGTGTCTAAAAATGATGGAAGCCCACTTGAGCCAGGATAACCATTTATACTCCATGCCCTTATGAAACCATCGCCAACTGTGTCATAAAAGGAATAATGCAATGCCTTTAAAATACATGAATTAATGATCAGTAGGAATGAATGAAAACTCTATCTACCTCTTAAAAGTATTAATACCCAAAAGCTGTTGCAACTACCCTTCTCAACTTTGGAAAGGTCATTCGTATATAATGAATGATAAGGGTCACTGAAGGTTACGGTATATTAAAACTGAGCTGAATTTTAAGAGTTTACTGCAAATAAAATTTTCTGCAGAGAATTTATTAAGCTCAAGCAAGGTTACAGAGTTATTTGTGGTGTTTTAATGCTACCTTTATTAATAATAACCTTTCCAGGGTACATCATTTGAGAAGGCACATACTTTAATCCAGAATTGTGTGTCCAGTATTATTACTGGGAACATTAAATAATGAAGTTTCATCAACAGAACCAAAGAAATCACAGTTTGGTAGCTTTCTGCTATCCAGCCATTATGAGCAATTCTTAAAGCAAAAATAAGTGTTTGAGACTATAGATAATTCAGAGGCATTGATCTTTGGAAAGAAAGCTGCACTATCTAGAAGAAAATATTACAATAAGTTAGACTTAATACTTATACTACTGTTTACAAATGATAGGTGACCTTGAAAAGGCACAGAGGGTTCATGCTATACCTTCTGCTGCATCCGGGAGAGAAAAATAAGGACCTCTCCACTTACACTTAAGTAGTACCGAATATTAGTTTAAGGGTATTAGTGACAGAGTCAGATGTGAATTCAAATCCTAGCACAGCCAAGTCCAGTTGCCGGACCCTGACCTGTGAACTTTCCCAAACTAGCTTCCTCCAATGTAAAATGAAGACAGTAAGACCCAACCCATGGAGCTGTTCTAATGCTTGAACCAAATTAAATAGGAAGATTTTAGGGTAAAATTCCAGGCACATATGAACCATAATATAAGTGGCTGTGTTTATTTTAAATTAAACCCATTTGGAAATCCCAGAAAGGCCTTATCCTTGGTTCCCATGTGATATGTCTGCCTTCTCTATTTTTATTAACTGAACATTTTTTCTATTATATAGCAAAATGTACCTCTGACAAGGAACTACCTGAGTTCCAATCCCAGACTCCAGGTTTTACTGGCTGAGAAACCCTAGGAAAATCACTTTATCTCTCTGTACTGTACTTGTTCATATATAAAACAGGCACAGCTGCTGTTTTATATTGGCTGCTGTAGAGTTAAATTAGCTAATGAAGGCAAAAACCTTTAAAGGAAGTCTGAACATAGCAAATAACACACGAAACGTTGCTGTGGTGATTGTCTCTATAGCTAAGTCAGTATTCCCCTGCTCCACAGAAGGGTGATCCCACTCACCCTAAACCATCCCCTTTAGGGATGAAATCATCCCTCATCCCTAACTTTCTTCTCTCTCTCTGCATTTTGGTCCATTCCCTGCTGATTTTGCCCTTGTTGCAGATGGAAGACAGCCAGGCTTTGCATGCTCATCACCCAAAATCCTGGAGTTTTCTAAAGCTTTGGTCATGTGGCATCTGGCCTCTTTCCTCGGGAACACAATTCAAAGGGATGAGCTTTTCAGAGAAATCTCATCTTTCATCATCTGCCAAGAACAACCACAGGGAAAGGATCTATCTAAAAGCCCAAATCACCTCCTCATACATGGTATCCCACCTGTAAGTCAGACTAGGGGAAGCGTAGTTGGTCGATATAAGTCTCACCAGGGGAGTGGCGTTAGTTAAATTAAGTGGGCTGGCATGAGGAAACACACACACACACACACACACACACACACACACACACACACACATTAACATGTGTTTGTAAAGAACATTAGGATGTCAGGTACCAGTTTAATTTGTTTTGTGGTCAATTTTTCCCTGCCCCTCAAGGCTCATTAGCCAAGTAATCATTCCATATGATAATGTGTCCTCTGTGATTCTTCCTTGGGTCCAAGACCACATCTTCAACATCCTTCATCCACAACCTTGTCTGGCTTAGCTGAAAGGATGCCAATTCTGCATGTGTCTTTCTTCCTCAACATCCTTTAACTCTGTTTACCATATATTTAGACATCTGGCCTAAGAACCAACATGCTTATTTCCCCCACTCTCTGTAATCGCCCAATGTAATATCTGTTTCCTCACAATTTGTCGCTCCAAGAGAGACATCTAGATAAAACTAACATCATTTCAAATCACATTGACTTTGGCCAGATGTTCCACATCTGGGAAATAATGTTTACTGAAAGTTTACGGACAAATTATTATTGAAATCTCTGCAAAGGTTGCCTTGATTCTAAGATCTGGGAACCCAAACCAACAGGGATTTCAAAAGAGATCAGGCTGGATGTGGAGGCCTGTACCTGTAATTCCAGCATTTTGGGAGGCTGAGGCAGGAGGAAGGCTTGAGACCAGGAGTTTGAGATCAGCCTGAGCAACACAGTGAGACGCTTTCTTTACAAGAATAAAAATTTTAGCCAGGCATGGTAGTACATGCCTATAGTCCCAACTACTTGGGAGGCTAAGGCAGCAGGATCACTAGAGCCCAGGAGCATGAAGCTGCAGTGAGCTATGATCATGATCATGCCACTATACTTCAACCTATGTGACAGAGCAAGACTCTGTCTCTAATAATAATAATAATAATAATAATAAATGAGTAAATAAATAAAAAGATCAAAAGCTGCCTCCCCAACCTGGGGCCAATCTTTCTTCAGAACCTCAATATTTCCTTGGCATCTACTTTCTCTAGCTACATTTTTCTCTCCTTGAAAACTCATTCAGTTAAGTGTCTTTTAATATGATAAATATGTGACTAGCTTCCTAACATCCTGTCTTTACAACTGACTTCTTCTTTAAACTCTGCCCTTTAGTACACAACTCTGTTCTTGAATCTACATTTAAGAGTTTAATCGGCAGTTCAAGTTTGTCCAGAATGGCGCTTACGAGTCTTACCATTCCTGCAAATCAGCTATTCTCCCTCCACTATCTGAGATAGGGCAATAACCTCATTTATCTCTTTCATTGATTTATCCTCAGCACTGAAAAGATACCTGGTATACAACAGGTACCCAATACATATTCATTGAGTAAAAGAATGAATGAATGGGTGAATTAATGAATGAAATCATCAATAATGTGACCATGATGCATGTGAAGAGGCTTGACGATGTTTTGCTATTGAAGAGTCTATCTAGATCAGCAGTCCCCAACCTTTCTGGCATCAGGGAACAGTTTCGTGGAAGACAATTGTTCCACAAACTGGGAGTAGGAGGGTGGCTTCAGGTTGATTCAAGCACATAGCGTTTATTGTATACTTTACTTCTATTATTATTACATTGTAATATATAATGAAATAGTTATACAACTCGCCATTTTAAAAAGAGGTGTAGACAGAAGCGGTAATTTACCCGTACAAAGACCATTTGTATACCTAAACCTGAATTGTACCCTACATCTTTAAAATAAAAATTAAAAATAAATAAATAAAACAAAATAAAATAGTGGGCGGACCACCTATGGACTAAAATAAGTGTCAAATTCTGACTTAAAACCTGTCACCAGATGCAGCTGTACAATTAAAGTACATCAACTCAGTTGTCACTCACTGACTGGGTTTTGATAGGAGTCTGCAAGCAACTGATGTATTGTCGTCTCTGTGCAGTCCAACCTCACTGTTAATGTTGATCTGTCTTTGCAGCTGCTCCCCAGCACTAGCATCACCACCTCAGCTCCACCTCAGATCATCAGGCATTAGATTCTCATAAGGAGCATACAACCCAGATCCCTCACATGCGCAGGTCATGATAGGGTTCACGATCCTGTGAGAATCTAATGCTGCTGCTGATCTGACAGAAGGCAGAGCTCAGGCAGTAATGCAAGTGATGGGGAGCAGCTGTAAATACAGATGAAGCTTTGCCAGCTTGCCCGCCACTCAACTCCTGCTGTGTGGCTCAGTTCCTAACAGGCCACAGACAGTATTGGTCCATGGCCCAGGGGGTTGGAGGACCCCTGCTCTAGACCATAACCCTATCTCCCCAATCAGATGATGTGCTTTCAGCTTCCTTTACCCTGTCTGAGTACATCACTACTATTTATCCATATCCTAGGAGTCATCCTTGCTTCACCCCTTTCCCTCATCCCTCTGTCTGTTAGTATTATCTCAAAATTGTATCCAATTTCCATTCTTCTAGGATGGGCCAACATCATCACCCATTTGAATTACTCCAAGAGTCTACTGCTAACTGTTTCCCTTTGTCCACTTTCAACATGCTCCTTTCTAATATATCTGCCACATAGCAATTAAAGTGACCATTTTAACACATAAATAAGAACATGCCTCTTCCTTGCCTAAAGCCATTAAATGGCTTGTTTTGGTGCTTAGAAAAGAACTCACAGCCCTTATCCCCATCATGAGATGTTCCCTCCCTTCCTCTCCACACAACTCTCCTCCTCACTCACAACACCAAGGCTACACTGATCTCTTTTCTGTTCCTCCATAAATCAATCTTCTTCCTTCCTCAGGACCTTTGCCCTGTTCTTCTCTTTTCTTGGACTGGTCCTTCCCTGGATCTTTTTATGCCTTATTTTCACCCTTTATGTCTTAGCTAAAATGTCTTTTCTTCTTAGAAACTTCCATCAACTACCTGACCAACACAGCAAACTAAACTCTATAGTCACACCCTCTACCTAAGGAAACACATCATACTTTATTTCATTCATAGTACATATCACCATTGAGTATCTCTTGCTGACTCATATTTTCTTGATTAAATATCTTTCCACTCCCTTCATTGGGATACCTGAGGGCAATAGTTTCACTCATCTTTTTCACTGATTTATCCTTAGCACTGAAAAGATATCTGGTATACAGTAGGTATATCATATGATACACATTCGTTGAACGAACGAGTGAATTGAATGGATGGATTCATCAGTAATGTGACCATGATGCATGGGAAGAGGCTTGGCTATGTTTTGCTATCGAAGACTCCATCCATTCTATAACTCAATCACCCAAATTAGATGACAGGTCTCCAGCTTTCTACAGAACTCATGAATCTGGATTCAAGTCACCAAAGACCTAAGCATTAGCATTCAGCCATCCTAAGAGGTATCTGTCACCACCCAAACGCTCTGTCTCCTGCCTACTCAAAGTGTATTCAATGGGTGTGCAGTAACAGCATTGCTCCAGAGTTTACCATAAATTTGGAATCTCAGGTCTCATCCTAGACTTACTGAATCAGTATCTGCATTTTTAACAAGGTTCTTGAATGATTTGCATGCACATTAAAATTTGAGAAGCTTGTTTTAGTTCACTTATTCTGAACCCTGGATACTTATTAAAAGCCCCATCCCAGATCAATTAAATTGGAGTCTCTGGGGCCATGGTCCGGGCATCATGGCTACATTTTAGCACCCTCCTGGTATTCTAATGTACAGTCTATAGTTAGCGCCATGAATGTAGCATAGAGACAAACAGCTCAACATTTTATAAACCCAGTCTATGTGTATGCGGAGGGAACAACTATTGCACAGTGGAAACAATGAACAATGCAGGAACAGGAGGGAACAATGACAAAACTCCACCGCTGAGGACAATTGGCCAGGCTCCGCCCCAGAGAAGCCCCAGGGAGAAAGGCAGCTCAGAGTTCATGACTCATGACAAGGACAGGTCTTGGTATATGTGATGTGGTTTTCATGGTTCTAACAGGAAAACACACATAAGGATAATGATATATAGTATTTCCTTCACAATAAAAAAAGAAACCACCTGAAGATACTACACATCTTTTCACGCCTTTTTAAAATTTCACACCTTAATCAAAGGCAGATGCTGTTTACTTGTGGAGTGCCAATGTTTTGAAACGGCTATCTGTAATTAGCTCATTAGCTCACCTGTGGAATTGCTGGAATTTTTTTTTTAAACTTAAATCAGGTATTCTAAGACAAGGGCAGTAGCCCATCATACCTAGTAGGTAGGGATGGGGCCACGTTCTTGTACTCTTTACCTTTTGTAACTCAGATGCCAGGAAAAACTCAAAGAGAGAACATTCCACATCCTAAGAAGTTCTTGGTTAAAAAGTCAAAAAGCTTTGCTTTCCCATGGAAATTTAACTTGGCTTATGAAAACAGCATGGTGCCCAGGATTCTGGATTTATGTTCACTTCTCCATCAAGGGGTTAGGTGCCATGCTTTGAAAGATTCCGCTTACCCTAATTTAAGACACACCTCTTTTTTGTTTGTTTTAACTTCAAATATGAATACCCTTAGTCACTGTGTCAGTCAAGGTCTCAATAAGAAACAGATGGCATACTCAAATTAGGATTATTTAAGGAGATTTTACTTACAAAAGTACTATTTTCAAAGGTGTAGGCAGTGCATAGGGAAACCACACGGGATGTGCAGAAACTTAGTAGCAGCAGAAATATTATTTTCCCTAGGTCAAAATGGCTGAGCGGAAGGAAGTTAGGCATTCCCAGAAGAAAAGGAGGCTACAGTGAGGGACAGCAGCGGTCAGTATCTAAAGGATACTCTCTGCCACTCAGGGAGGGCACAAGGGCAATAAATACCTTGACCACACTTGACTTCCTCCCTCCAATCTCCTGCCAAAACTCCCCATAAGCAGAACTCAACTGGAAATCAAAGAGAAAAAAGCCCCTGATATAGTCCTTATACATCAGCTTCCTGGGAAAAGAGCAGGGCGGGCAGGACAATGACCCCCAAGGATGTTCACCTTTTAGTCAGTCCCAGGAAACTGTGCATACCTGTAAATTCAACCTGCAAATTAAGTTTGCAGATGAATTAAGCTTGCAGATCAGCTGACCTTGAGCTAGAGAGATGATTCTGAATCATCTGGGTGGACCCAACATAATCACAAGGGTGCTTAGAAGTGGAAGAGAGAGGCAGGAGAGGTATCCAGGGAGATGGGACTGTGGAGGATGGTCAGAGATGTGGTACTGCTGGCTTTGAGGATGGGGGAGAGACCAAAAGTCAAGGAGTAACGGTGGCCTCTGGAGGCTGGAAGAAGCAACAGAGCCTCCAGAAAGTAAGACTATCCTGTTGACACCTTGGTTATAGCTCAGTGAAACCTGTGTTGGATTTCTGAACTATAGGACTTTTAAAATACTAATTCTGTGTTGTTTTAAGCCATTCAGTTTGTGGTCAGTGTTCCAGCAGTAATAGGAAACTAACACACTGAGGAAGGACAAAGGATGCCTTTGGAGAGGCACCTGTAAGATGTCTAGCATCATCTCCCACTGACATCTTCTGACATTGTTATCCCCTGAATCTAAGCCTTAGACTAAGACTTCCCTTTAGACTAAAGGGAAGCTGCATGATATAATTTCAAGACTTGGGCTTTGGTTTCTAGGTGACCTGAGAGTGCATCCTGGCTCTGCCATTTACAAGGTATGTGACTTGGGGAAGTCACAGTTCTCCCATCTATAAAACTGGGGTGATAAATATGACAGCTACCTGAATAATGCACATAAAATACTAAGCATGCTGTCCAATGTACAGTCGATGCTCAAAAAAATGCTGGAACTTCAGCCTCATCTTCTTAACTACGGTAGTTTAAAACATGTTCACAAGTTATTTGATCACTTCTTCCCCCTTTAATGGTGGAGTTGAATCACCCTCCCCTTGAGTGTGAGCTGACATTGCTTCCAACAGATGGAATAAGGTAGAAATAATGATGTTTGGTTCTGGACTAGGTCATAAAAACCAATGGGGGCTGCATACTGTGTGATTCCAACTATATGCCATTCAGGAAAAGGTAAAACAATAAAAAGATGAATGGTTGCTACAAGTCTGTGGGGGGAGGAGAAGAGGGAAGGCTATGTAAAGCACAGGGGATTTTTAAGTCAGTGAAACTATTCTGCATGATGCTGTAATGGTGGATACATGTCATTATACATTGGTCCAAGTCCATAGAATTGTCACAATAGCTAAAATGTGGGAGCAACCCAAGTGTGCAGCAGCAGGTGGATGGATAAACAAAAGGTGGTCTCATAAAATAAGATCGTATTCAATATTAAAGGGGAAAAAAATCTGACACATGCTACATGAATGGACCATGAGGACTTCACGCTAAGAGAAATAAGCCAGTCACAAAAGGACAACCATTGCATGATTCCACTCATTTAAGGCACTTAAAGTCATCAGTGTAGAATGGAGGTTTTCAGGGGCTAGGAAAAGCATGGAATGGGGAGTTATTGCATAATGGGTACAGAGTTTCCATTTTGCAAGATGAAAGGAGTTCTAGAGATGAATGATGGTGATGGTTACACAACAATATGAATGTATTAAATACCACTGAACTGCAGACTTAGAAATGGTTAAGATGAGCCGGGCTCGGTGGCTCAGCCTGTAATCCCACGCCTTTGGGAGGCTGAGGTGAGTGGATTGCCTGAGCCCGCGGGTTCGAGACCCGCCTGGGCAACTTGGCAAGACCTCATCTCTACAATTAAAAAAAAAAAATCAAAAAAATTAGCCGGGCATGGTAGTGCGTGCCTGTAGTTCCAGATACTTGGAAGGCTGAGGCGGAAGGATCGTCGGAGCCCAGCAGGTCGAGGCTGCGGTGGCCGGGAGCAGCCACTGCACTCCAGTCTGGGCGACAGTGAGACTCCAACTCAAAAAAAAAAAAAAAATGGTTAAGATGGTAAATGTATGTTACGTGTATTTTACCACAGTAAAATAATGAATTAGAAAACATGCCCTGAACACCTATCATAATACCACAAGAAAGGGATTGGCAGCAGCGGGACACTGCCAGGGAGAGAGGGAGGGGGGCAAACACAACATCAATAAGGCTACATGATCCCAATCCAGGCAAAGTGAGGTCCAATGGTGGCTCAAACTTCACCTGTACGTAGACCACTTATGCACCCAGTCCTGACTTTAAAGTAAAAAGGAAATTTTAAAAAACCATGAAATCGCACAACACAGTGAACACTAATATAAACGATTAACTTTAGTTAATAAAAATGTATTCATAGTGGTACCACACTAATGCCAGATGTTAGTAACAGGAGAAACTATACAGTACCCCCCAAAAAGTCATTAGGACTTCTCTCTCTCTCTCTCTCTCTCTCTCTCTCTCTCTCTCTCTCTCTCTCTGTCTCTCATTTCTTGCTCTAAGGGAAGAAAGCTTCCTGGTTGTAAAGGTATGTGTGACAAGGAGTTGAAGACTCTGACAACACCCCTTGAGGTTCTCAGGCCTGCCCACATACATGAGTGAGTCTAGAGGCAGATCTTCCAGTCCCAGTCGAGCCCTCAAGTAACATAGCCCCTGCCCACATCTCCATTGCAAGCTCAAGAGAGACCCTGAGCCAGAACCTCCCACCTAAGCTGCTCCTAGATTCCTGACCCCCAGAAACCGTGCGAAATACTAAATGATAGATGTTTTCAATGTTGCTATGTTTTGGGTTAATTTGTGGAGCAGTCATAGATAACTGATACATGAACCTAAAAGGGAGAGCTGAGGAAGACACTTTACAATTAATAATTAAAAAATTATTAGAGGTGAGTGAATTAGGAAAGCCTATAGCTTTCCTCAAAATAACTGAACACACCCAATGTCAAATCAGGGGTTAGGAATCACTGTCATAGGAGCCGGCAGCCTAAGAAATGCATAGTTATTCAGTGACAAAAAAAAGGGGTTTCACTTTAAGTGGGAGGAAAAAAAATCCTTCTTTTGAGATCCAAAACCATCCAAAACGTGTGCCCTCTTCATAGAACTTCAGTCTCCAAGCTGGTGCTAACACAGGGAAATATGGTTATTTCCTGTTCATCAGCATTTTACCCTCAAACCTTCTGTCAAGCTGGCATGTTTTTTGGGTTTCTTTCTCTCTTTCTTTCTTTTTCCTGCATGCAGGAAACTCAGAGTGATCTTTTTTTTTTTGCCAACTTCCAATCCAATTTTGATTCATCTAAGGGTCCAGAAAGCCAGACAGAGGTCATGACATTGACACCTCTCGTCCTGCTCAGAGCTCCGGGACTTGCCCTGACGGAACTTCCAGGGAAGTGGAGAAGGAAATGCCCTCTCCTGCAGCCCAGCTGGTTCTCTGCTGATTTCAACCCACCGGCCATCTGGTCTCTTCTCCCTGCGATGCACACAGCTTGGACTGGGAAGTGGAAACTTTCTGCAGGATTCAGCATTTTTTCAAAAATTTTTTCAAACCAGGATGCATGAAGATAGTGGGAGACTCTGGCTGGTGTGTAATTTTATGGTTCTGGTCCACATATAGACATTGATGCACAGAAAATCAAAGATACCACTTGGCAAGAATCCAGTCGAATCTCTGTCTATTTAAAAATACAGACATTCACCTCTATTTGGATTGTTGGGCACGACTTTAAATAGGAAGAACAACGCAAAACTCAACCCAAGTGGTAAATAATTCTGCTTAGCTTTTCTGCAAAATTCATTCAAGGAAAAAAAAAAGCTCTGAAGTAGTCAAATGGAGTTTCTCATAAGTGAATTTTATTTATTTTATTTAATAAAATAGTAAGCCACAATAGCTACTAATAAGTACCCCTGTGTATTTACACACACACACACAAACACACACACCCTAAAATGGGTAATTGTTTGTTAGTGGACCACTCTCAAAATACATAAACCAATGAAAAGGTTTTGAAAGACAACAAATTGTATTTAGTGGTGATATTCTAGAATTGAACAGATATGGATATTGATGTACACAAAGACCAGTATACATAAATATAGGCTTGGGTCCAACAGACTGATAAGTAAGTATATGGGGGGGAACCCCCCCCAAATAATTGTTTTGTGGAGGGCGGGCACCTTGTAGTACAGGCTTCCCCTAATAGGTAAATTTTGGAAGAACCCATTGGCATCAGTGTACCAGCTAGCATTGTTGTGAGAGGCTGCGTTCGTCTTCAATTAAATTCTTTTGGAGATTCTTTTAACACGTTTTCCTGTTTTATGAAGGGTGATTTATGAGCACACCTGCCCATACTGCACTGTGTTTTTTATCAAAAATGGCAGTGATGCCCATGCCCCACCCTCCCTATTCACCTAATCTCTCTCCAAGAGACTATTTTTTGTTTCCCTAAATAAAAAAAGTCCTCGCCGGGTTCGGTGGCTCAGCCTGTAATCCCGCGCCTTTGGGAAGCTGAGGTGAGTGGATTGCCTGAGCCCGCGGGTTCCAGACCCGCCTGGGCAAGCGAGACCTCATCTCTACAATAAATCAAAAAATTAGCTGGGCGTGGTAGTGTGCTCCTGTAGTTCCAGCTCCTTGGAAGGCTGAGGCGGAAGGATCGCCGGAGCCCAGCAGGTCGAAGCTGCGGTGGCCGGGAACAGCCACTGCACTCCAGCCTGGGTAACAAAGTGAGACTCCAACTCAAAAAAAAAAAAAAAGTCCTCAAAGGGAAACGCTTTGCCCATGTGGAAGAGTTAAAACAACAACAACAACAAAAACAACAGAAGCACTAAAAGGCATCAAAATTGACAAGTTCAAAAACTATTTTGAGGAGTGGAAAAGTGTATTGCCAGGTGTATGGCATCAAAATGAAGAGTATTTTGAGGGTGACAGAAGTTTAAATACGTAAGAATAAATGCACAGTTTTCTATGAGTAAATTCTGGGTTTCTTTGTGTCCCCTCTTGTTCATGAAAAAGTTTAGAAAGTAACGTTTTTAGAGTAACCCAGACATAGACAAAGATATCTGTAGAACAGTGGTCTGGCAGGAGAGCCCTCTACTCCCATCATTCCTTACCTCCTAGAGCAATGACTTATAATGCCAAAGTACATAAACCTAGAGCATTTATAAACCATGAGGATGGCAAGCCACTCCCTGAACCAAAAATGCAAGTCTTTCACGAGGATTGCACACATTGAAATGCATTCTACAAACTTTCATTTTTTTTACAAATGACCAATAGATACCAACCTTCTACTAAGTTAAAAACTGAAAGCAAGTGTTGAAAATAAACTCTTATAAAAGTTGATTGAGGACTGTAGTTAAATGTTGCACAAAGTCAACCTACTAAGAACTTCATGGAAATATTGCAAATATTCTCCTGCAAAGACCCATGTATGTGGCTGTAATTCCTGGAATTTTCAGAAGGGACTTTCTGATTCCAAGTCATCATCAATGTTGTTAAGAGGTTCAATTTCCATGACATTGTTATTATGATTTTTATGGGTTAAGATTTTTGTGCTTAACATCTTAGCATTAACTGAAATTTTGGCTGATAATTTCTCAATAATGGGGCTTCAAGACACACAGGGGATGTGATTTAAAGAAAAGTACATTCCTGCTGCTCAATCAGGAGTATACATCGTGTCTCTCCACATTTAGTCGCACATGACCCTTCCTCATAACTGCTGGGCTCCCTGTCACCTCCCCATGCCCCCTCTAGCCCCCAACATGCAGACTCCAACCAGAAAGTTAAAACAGGCAATGTGGCTAGGCTGCATTATTCTTTTTCCCTGCCTCATCAGGTCATGGTACAAGGTAGTAAATGTTAGTGTTCTAAGAAGGGTGGCATCTTCATTTCCTTTGTGTCCCATAGCACTTTGAGACTATGACTTTTGTCTAAAAGACTAGGAGCCATCTGCCCTGCTAAAAACATGTATCCTTACAATTTTGAATATAAAACTTCAGTAAGCCCTCAGGATTTTTCTGTGCCTCCCACCCAAGTTAGAAATTCTTTTCTCAGAAGAGGAAATATAAGATGATGATGTGCTTTATTTGTCGCTATCTCACACAGACTAAACTATCTAAAAATGGAGAAAGGAAAACATTGCCACTGGTCCTAAAAAAAAAAAAAAAAAATTGCAGACACCTCCTGACCCTCAACCTTTTTCCCCCCAAGCTTATTTTTGCCTGTTTTCTTTAGAACAGAAACGGGAAACTAGTTAAAGATTATTTAAGTGGTGGATATGTGCACATAGGTTAGTCAAGTTGCTAGACGCCGATTACCAAGTTACTAAGTCATACTAGGGGAACTATTTCACCCCTTCCATAAAAAGCAAAGAAAAATAAAACATGATGCTAGAATGGATGTTTACAAGTTGCCACCTAAAAGCATTTTTGAGTCTGAAATGTGCATCCCCTCCCAGAGCAACCTGGCCTCAGTGCTTTATACATCAGAAGTTAGTTCTGGAAGTCTTGGATGGTCCAGTTCCCCTTTCTCTAAAGTTCTCTCACATGCCTCATGCTGAGAAGTGACACAGTTCCAGCAAAGTCCTGTGGCTTCTCAGAGCCTTTTGCTAAGGGAACTGTTGGGTTTCCCGCGGTACACAAAGCATTTTGTTTCACCCTCACTTGGCTGCCTCCTGGGGTTTAAAGGGAGGGGATTGATTTTTGGCAGGGGAGAGAGAGATTTTACAATAAAAACAATAATATTCGGGAGGACAGCATATGTAAAGTACCTAGGAAACAGAGGCATTTCTCAGGTGCCCAATTATTGTTACAAAATAGGATATTAATTCCAAATGCTTTAAAAATAGACATTTCTTTCCATCTATCAAGCACTTTTCTCAAAGTAGCTAAAAAATAAGCTAATACCTCATGATAAGCCTCTTTGGAAAGCGTAATCCTTCTTCTCGGCCAAAAAGGCACCGTGTAATAGGGATAGCAAATAAATTTCATTTCACATAGTAATTCCAATGGGCTGACAGTCTACCCCTAAAGTCATGTATTGAGGATTCTAAGGAGGGATCGCTGATGTGGGAGAAAGGAATTGATTATCAATGTATGCCATGTGTAGGGGCTGGTGGGGCTGATGCCTCGGACCCTCCATTTGATGTGGAGCATTACTGAGCACCAAAGGAAAACGCATGAAGAGGAAAACCATATAATATATAAGTTGGGCTATAGTTGCAAACATGATTCGTTATAAGTCTATTTTGCCAGGCAACCTTTCAAGGACGTTTCAAAACTAAATTCTAAAGACAAAGTAGTGTTGGGAAATGTGACTGACAGAATGAAGCATGAAAGTGACTTAAGTGGCGCCATCTTAAGCCGGGCTCGGTGGCTCAGCCTGTAATCCCGCGCTTTGGAAGACTGAGGTGAGTGGATTGCCTGAGCCCGTGGGTTCGAGACCCGCCTGGGCAAGCGAGACCTCATCTCTACAATAAATCAAAAATTAGCCATGCGGTAGTTCCAGCTACTTGGAAGGCTGAGGTGGAAGGATCGCCAGAGCCCAGCAGGTCGAGGCTGCGGTGGCCGGGAGCGGCCACTGCACTCCAGTCTGGGTAACAGAGAGAGACTCCAACTCAAAAAAAAAAAAAAAAGAAAAGAAAAAGCATGATGACTCCTGGTGTTAAACATCCAAAACTGACCGCTAGAAGGAATGAGCATTTAACAGTTGCTCACTAGCTCACTATAAGATGAACACAAAATTAAATTGCATATCTATAACTGCAATAGAGAATATTCTGATTGTTTTTGCTGTATAAAAACCATCCAAACTTAGCAAACCTTTGATAATGCTCCCAGATTCTGTGGGTCTGAAGTTTGAAGGGAGTGAGGATGGCTCTTTCCTAGCTTGATGATGTCTGAAGATTCACAGAGGAAGTCTCAAATGATTGGAAGTGCCTTGATGGCAAGGGTGGAGGAGCCAGGGATGAAGGACCCCGTTTCCAAGATGTCCAAGATGTCACTCACATGTCTGGCCTGGAATGCCTGGAAGATGAGCTCAGCTGGGGTTGTTGGTAGGAGCACCTGCAAATGACCTCTCCATGAGACTTAGGGGCTCTCACAGCATAATGTCTGAGTATGATACAAGACATCAGAGATCAAGACTTCAGAAAATGAACATCTAAGAAAACTGGGAGGAAGCTCTACAGCCTTCTCTGACTTTGCCTCAGCTGTCACACAGCATCACTTCTGCCATAGCCTATTTGCTATAAGCAAGTCATAATACTATCTCAGAGTGAAAGCAACAAAATTTAGACTCTGCCTCTTAATGGAAGGCATGGGGAAGAATTTGTGGTGATTTTTAAAAGTTGCCACAAAGAATAAATGTAATTTGTAGGAAGGTATGATTTCCGATGGCAAAACCAAAAACCATTTAGATATAAATAAAGATGCTCAAGGTCTTTTAGAAAACTAATTTAAACCCTCATTGGAAAATATTAAGGACATCCTAAGTAAATGCAGATTTAGATTGAGTTCTTAGATGGAAAAACTCAATATTTTAAAGATGATCATTTCACAAAATTAGTCCATAGAGTAAATGCTTTGCCAATCACAATTCCAACAGGGATGTTTTGGAGCCTAAAAGCTGACTCTTAAGATATATAATATATATGTCATATATACATATATGAAAAAACAAAGACAAAAAAATTTACAGAAGAATAAGATGGTTGAATGTGTCTAACTAGAAGTCAAAATTTATTTTAAATCTGTACTCTTAAGAAATCATAGTATTGGCATATGAAGAGACCAAGGAAATCCCCCAAGTTAAACAGAACAAAGTTCATAAAAACAGAGTCACACTACAAAAAAAATTGATGTATAAGAGTTATCATTACAAATGAGTGCAAGAAAAGATGACAAGACTATTGGTTATCCAATTATCTTTCATCTCTCACATCACAGTGCCGGGTAAAGACTTAATGGTATGAAAAGTAAGAAACAAAATATTTAGAAGTAAATGTAGAATACACATGTGCCCTAGGGAAAGGATTTTGTAAAGAGACCAAAAAACAGAAAGGAAAAAAAGCCAGAAAGAAAAAGTTTAATAAATTTGATTATATTGAAACTTTGAAACCTTAGCGCATAGAAATCCTCCATGAGCAAAAGTACGTATCCTGAATGCTTAGAAATGCTTATATTTTTGCAACCAACAGAGAATTATCAAAAATATATGAACAAATTCTTAATAATCAATGAGAAAAAAAGTCAATCAAATAGATAATTGGGTAGATAGTATGAAAAGTATTTTACAGAAGGACATTGAATGCCAGTAAATATGAAAATGTTCTGAATATCTTTGATAATCAGAGAAATACGTATTAAGATAATATTGTGTAACTATTTTATAGCTATCATGTTAAAAAAATTAAAAAGACAATGCCAGTTCTTAGGTGGAAGTGTAAATTAGTAAAAGCACTTGAAGACAATTTGGTAATACCCAGTAACATTGGTAAAACACTACAGTGAGAGCTGGGATAGCTCATGGGTAAAATTTTCTATGAGAAAGGGCTATTGGGAATGTAGGAGTGTTCTTGGGCAGATAAGTTTCGTAACAGATAAGAAAATTAAGAATATAAAAATGTATTCCCCTAAAACTATCTATGCCTGTATACTCTTTGGAAAGATTCTACTTTCCAAGTAACACAGTTTGAAGACCAGTGCTCTAGTAATCTGCCTTACAGCTATGTGTTATTCAATACAATGCTAATATTTATTCCAACCAGGTCCATTTCTTGTTATAAATTTATGAACCGGGCTTTGATTTCTCCATATTTCTCTCTGCTGACCTTAGATAATTTATGTGTCTGGTCCATTTTAGGTGTTTCTGAGCCAGCAAGACTAGAATCAGACTCTGGAACTTGGTTATATCACTAAGATAATGTTATTTTTGTGTTTTGTTAGTGGTCATTCTGCTTCTTTTGGAAAGTCTAATACCTGACTAAACACTGAAAAAGAGGTGGAGAGATAAGAGGAACAGAACAGAAGAACAGAAACATAATGAAGCTGAGACTACAGGCACACATCACCATGCCTGGCTAATTTTTTTTTTTTTTTTAGAAAGCAGGATTTATTGAGAAGACAGAAAATCTTCCACAGTGGGAGGGGGTCTGAGGGGATTGTCCCTGGCTAATGACTCTGACTCAAAAAACAAAAAAACCAAAACTTTTTTGTAAAGAGGTTTTGCTATGCTGCCTAAGCTGGTCCCAAATCCTGGGCTCAAGCAATTCTCCTGCTTTAGCCTTACAAAGTGCTGGAATTATAGGTGTGAGCCACCGCACCCCACCCTCTTTCTTTTTTATGGCTCCATAGTGCTCTGTTGTATGGATGTAACTTCATTTATTTTCCCAGTCCCCTACTGATGGATATTTTATTGTTTCTAACTTTCTGCTGTTACAAATGATGCTGATTTTGTGCGTGTAGCATGGAGCATGTTAGTGGCTGTATCTGAGGCACACATATCCAGACGTGGACTTGTTCAGCCAAAAGGTCTGTGTATTTGTAATTTTAATAGACATTTCCCAGTGCTTTCTGTAAAGTCTAAACTAACACACTTGCATCAGAAGTGTGTAAAAGTGCTATTTGCCCCTCACTCTTTTCAACAGATAGGTGAAAATGTTATTTGCCAAGTAGATAGGCGAAAATATTATTTTTCATTTTGTTATTATGAATGAAGTTGAGCGTCTACTAATCCATTTGTATTTCATTTCTTGTAAACTATTTCTATCTTTTGCCTAATTATTAAAATTTAGTGTTTACTTTATCAAAGTTATATAACTGTAGAGATGAGGTCTCACCAAGTTGCTCAGGCTGGTCTCGAACCCCTGGGCTCAGGCAATCCTCTGGCCTTGGCCTTCTAAATTTCTGGGATTATAGACATGAGCTACCATGCCAGGCATATCAAAGTTACATATACACTCAGTTTGAAGAGCCAACTGGTTCCACAAAGTTTATTAAGAAAAACTAAGGCTGGTTGCAGTGACTCAAGCCTGTAATCCCAGTACTTTGGGAAGCCAAGGTGAGGGGATTGCCTGAACCCATGGGTTCGAGAACAGCCTGGACAACTTGGTGAGACCTCATCTCTACAATAAGTCAAAAAATAAGCTGGGTGTGGTAGGGCTCACCTATAGTTCTGGCTACTTGGAAGGCTGAGGCAGAAGGATTGCCTGAGCAAAGCAGGTTGACACTGGGGTGGCTGTGAGAGAGCCGCTGCACTCCAGCCTGGGCGATGGAGTGAGATTCCAACTAAAAAAAGAAGAAAAAGAAAAACTGAAATTCTGTTCCCCACACTATAATTTTTTCCCACTCCCTAGAGATAATCACTCTAAAATATTTGATATAATTATCTTTGTACTTAAATCTATAACTCAAAATAGTATATAGTAGAATACATTTTGATGAATATACATGAGTGTAAATATCCAAGAAGCTCAACAACTCCAAGCAAGATAAATTCAAAGGGATCCACACTGAGACACATTATAGTTACAATGCTGAAAGAAAAACAAACAAAACAAACAAACAAAGACAAATCGTTATATCAGGATTTTCAATAATTTAAGAACATATTTTTCACCAGAAACCAGGAAGAACAGAAGGAAGGACAATGATGTATTTAAAGTGCTTAAAGAAAAAAGAAAACTTCCAACCAAAAATTCTATATCCAGCAAAGCAATCCTTCAAATTAAAGAGTTATTTGGGTATTTCCAGTTAAACAGAAACTGAGACAGTTCATCACTTGTAGACCTGCCCTACAAGAGATGCTAAAGGAAGACTCCCATGTTGAAATGAAAGTCTGGCAGATTGCAAAAGTGGTCTATAGCCTTTGAGAAACATCTCTAGAACAAGATGAATAATCACCTCTACTTTGAAGAGCAGTTTAGAGAGTAAGATCAAATATACATACATAGGACTTTATCTGACATAATATAGGGCCACCACATGCAGTTATGGAGACTGCGCACAGCACAACCTAGAAGGCATCATTTTCATAGACCGTAAAAAATAAAAATAGGCAACCCTTGGAGCTGTGCAACACTGTGGCTTGGCCATTGACATTCAATCAATGACAGGAGAAAAATCATTTCTGCTTCTTTTTAACAATCTGCAGATCTGTTCATTTTTTCACAGTGATAAAACTGTCTTCTTGGCTCTTCTCTTTTGCAAAATAGAAAGAAAATGTGGATATTCTTTGTTTACTCACTTTAAAATTTTTGAAAGTTAATGCTCCAATTTAGGAGAAAAAAAAATTTTTTTGAGTTGGAATCTCACCCTTTTACCCAAGCTAGAGTGCAGTGGCATACTCACAGCCACCACAGCCTTGACCTACTGGGTTCAGACAATCCTTTTGCCTCAGCTTTCCAAGTAGCTGGAACACAGGTGCACACTACCAAGCTCGGCTAATTTTTAAATTTATTATAGAGATGAGGTCTCACCAAGTTGCCCAGGCTGGACTTGAACCCCTGGGCTCAGGCAATCCTCTCACCTTGGCCTCCCAAAGTGCTGGGGAAAATTTTTAAATTGCATTGTTTTGTACATTTATACGCACAGCCAGACCAAGGGATCTCAGTACTCAAACATCGTACAATGTGAAGGCAAGCATCAGAATGTTTCTCTCCAAAGTCAAGAGAAGAGTGGTCATTCAATTAGTGCAGGCAGAAAAGCTTTTATTTTCTATCCCTTTTTTATACAAGCTCTTTTCTCATTGTGTATAATCCTGGATTATATGAGTTATAGTCTCCATTTCCTTTGTTTTCACTGACATAAATAAAGAGAGCAATACAAATTTAACAATTCCACCAACACTCATGAATTCATCCAACAAATATTTTCGAGCGCTTCCTAGGTGCCAGACATTGTCCCATGAACCAGGGATATGCTTGAGAAACACAGCAGACAAATTTATGTCCTCACAGACTTGCCACTTAACAAGGAGGAAACAGCTGATACATGAGCAATATAATAAACAAATAATGCAACACCAGGGAGTGATACCTATTATTTTATAGGCATTCCAAGTTGTGCCTCTCTCCCTGAGCTCTCTCTTCACTGTAAATCTGGACAGAAGTCTTGAAAAGCTTCTATGAGGTAAATAAACAATGAAAAGGAAATTTTATTTCATTTTATTGTGTTTACCTTCTATCCTATCAGCTCTGGTGTGTGTGAGTTTTAAACCTAATTACATATGCAGCTCCAAGTGGATCACAAAGCTATGACTGCTTGGGGGAATCTGAGAGATGCTCTTTGAAGAGGTGTCAGGAGCTCAGTAATTCTGGCAGGGACTTTTAAGGAGGTTGGGTGGGTTGATGCACAGAGAAGTGATGAGGAGTTGGTTGTTCACTCCCCATCTGCTATTACCTTCCTATAGTGCAGCCTCCACTCTTTGCATCCTGCTCTCTGGATTATGACACAATTACAAATTCCCTTTCCATCCTCTTGCAACTTGGAAGAGGCCTGGGAGGATCCTTGTGTAGGACCCTTTGAACATGCATTGAAACATTAAATGGCATATAAAATCATTCTATATGTTTCTTTCTTATTTTAAGGAGGTTGTTGGACTCACCAGGGCAGAAACGTGGCTCTCAGGGTGTCTGTTGTAAAAGCCTCAGCTCACTGACATGATCACACGGAGTAAACAGGAGGCAGAAGGGCATGGGGAGCAAGGAAGGGGAAGAGGAGAGTTCCAGACTTTGGAAGGGGTGGGCCCTATTGCTGGGCAGTGCCCTGGAGGAGGTGGCAGCACCTGGAGGGAAACGGAGGCAACCAGGCAGGTTAAACCTATCATGGGTGACCTGGACCTGCCCTAGAGCTTGTACTCAAGCAGGACATGGAATCCACAGAACCAACACTTCTAGAGACACCAAGCATGATGGGAGAAAGGCTGTGTGGAGGCTCATCTCCAAAGCCTCAGTCCTTCTTTACACCCCGGGAATCACTGCACAACCCTGAGAATAAATATGCTTAAATTTTCCATCAATTTGAGGAGCAGAGATCAAAGGTTGAACTTAGTTTATTTAAATAACTATCAATAAGATGTGTTTTGAACATATGGTTTTATGCACATATTCACGCTTGCACACGTGTATCGTTTAGTCCTCCATTCAGTCAACAAAGACTTATGAAACAATAACTACATGCCAGAACCTATGCTAGACAATGATGATACAGAAATAATGAAGTGAGGGTCATTGAATGTCCAGGGAGAGAAACAGCCAAGTTGACAAGTGTATCAGGTATCTATTGTTATGTAGCCAATGACCCCAGACTGTAGTGGCTGAAAATAACAACCGTTCAATGAGCTGACAATTTTGCAGGATGACATTTTGGGGTTCTTTAGGTCTGGGCCAGGCTCAGCTGCTCCAGCTGGAGTCACTCATTTGTCTGCTACCAGCTGCCAAGTCATTCGGGGGTTGGGTCAGCTGAGGGCTGGCTGCTCAAGAAACAACTCATCTACAACAGCTGGATCTTGTCGCTGCACCCTCTCTCATCATCCAGAGGGCTGCCATGGGCTTGTTCCCAGGGGTTCTCAGACTAAGAAGCAACGCAAATGTATAAACCTGTTTCAAGTCTCTGCTTGCATCAGGTCTGCTACTGTCCTAGCGATCAAAGCAATTGTAAGGTCATTCCCAAATTAAAGGAGGGAGAAAAACTCTTGCTCTTGTTGAAGGGAACAGCAGAGTCACATCCAGAAGCATGTGAATACAGAAAGAGGAAGAACGCAAGGCCATTTTTGAATCCACCACAGTTAGTAAATGTAACCCTGTTGTGGTTAGAGCTATAGCAAAGGGTTGAAGGACAAGCAAAGAAATACACAGCAGGGGTTAGAAAGTTCTGACAGGGTGGATCAGGGACAGCTTCAACCTGAAAGTGATGCTGGACCCAGGTTTGGTAATACAGGTGGATGTTGAGAAGGAGGAAATTGTTTGGTACATTCAGGAAATGCCAACTGTTCTCCTGAGGATGCAGTGCAAGGTGAGGGGTGGCCTGAGGACGGAAGGTCCCGAGGAGAAGGATAGGCCACTGGGATGCTCCCCTACATTCCTGACCAAACCCAAAGCTTTCTTGTTCTACTGAGATTCCAGCCCCTGGTCCTTGTTCTCCCCTCTGGGGTCACACGAATCAGGGCCCTTCTCATCTGCTGAAGACCTTGCAATTTCTCTGTGTTTTAGCTTTTCCCTCCCACCCCTCAACATAGAAACCCTTCTTCAAGAGGTTCCCACTATTTGCTGCCTCCTATTCTAAATAGTCTCCAGAACCAAAGTGACCTCCAACCCAAGCAGAGGTCAGTAGGCTTCTCCC
>CAUYQG010231211.1:0-12414 GCA_963574415.1 Tarsius wallacei
GTAGTTCCAGCTACTTGGAAGGCTGAGGCGGAAGGATCGCCGGAGCCCAGCAGGTCGAGGCTGCGGTGGCCGGGAGCTGCCACTGCACTCCAGTCTGGGCGACAGAGTGAGACTCCAACTCAAAAAAAAAAAAAAAAAAAAAAAGACAAATATCTAGTGTTGGAGAGAATGTGGAGAAATTGGAACCTTTGTATTTTGCTGATAGGCATGGAAAGTGGTGCTATCAGTATAAATAATAGTTTGGCAGTCCCTCAGAATGTTAAACATGGTTACTATATGACTCAGCATTTCTACTCTAGGTATCTATCATTAATTTGGTGAAATTCAAAGTCATTAATATTTTAATGACTCAATCTGTTTCTTTCCCTTCTATTTGGTATTATCATTTTGTGTATTTACACCTCTTGTAATTGTCCCACTGTTCTTGACTGTTATGCTCTATTTTTTTTTTTCATTATTTTTTTCTTTGGATCTCTGTTTTGTAAGTTTCTACAGAAATTTATTCAAACTCACTGATTTTTTTCTTGGTCATGTTTAAACTATTGTATGTTTTTGATATCAAGCATCTCATTTCAATTCTTTCTTGTGTTTCCATCTCTTGGGTTATATTACCCATCTGTTCTTGCATGTTGTCTACTTTTTTCATTAGTATCTTTAGCATATTAACCATAGTTGTTTCAAATTCCAGGTGTGATAATTCCAACATCTCTGTCATATCTGAGTCTGGTTCTGATGCTTGCTCTGTCTCTTTAAACTGTTTTTTTCTCTCTCTCTCTCCTGTTATGCTTTGTAATTTTTTGTTGAAAGGCAGACATGTAGTACCGGGTAAAAGGAACTGAGTTAAATAGACCTTTAGTGTGAGGTTTTATGTCTATTTGGCTAGGAGTTAGGCTGTGTTTACTGTTTGCTGTGTCAGAGGCTAAAATTTCCACTAGTGTCCTTGTTAATGTTTTCTGTTGGCTTTGGGTTTCCTAGTTCTATTCTTCTGCCATTATTCAAGAGTCTACTGATGTGATGGTAAGATGTCAGGGAGAGGAAGCATTCTGTAGTCTCGTGAGCTTGAGACTAAAATAAGGAAACTGTGGTCTCTTTTCCTAGTAAAAGGTACTTAGACACTCTTGAAATTTTGCTCATAATTATAGGAGGTATATGGACTTTGAATCTAATCGATGGTCTAACAGGTTAAGAACTCCTAATATAAAAAAATTTGAGCATTATTTTCTGCAAAAACGCTCTTATTTGGACAGAATTTCTGTTCTGCATTCTTAATTTTACTGATACATTGATATGTGATCATCCAAAATATAAACAGAGGTTTTTAAATCTGCATTACTTCTGAAGGCTAATTTTTTTTTTGTTTCAGCTGATTGCATTGCAAATATCATTTTGCTTATGTTTGAAAAAATTACATTATAAACAGATCCCTTAATTTCTTTGGCATATCATTATAAATTCTTGCTAGCTAGAAATTTTTCCATTGTTTTGGATTTTTGTTTTCTGTTTGGTTTTTAATGAGATTTAAAGTTAATGTCCATGGGCTCCAGTGAATTATGACAAATTTCTGTTGGAATTCATTTCATAAATGTGAAAATATTATAGCAGAGTTTTAAATTTATTGCCCAAAGATGTCTATTAAATAATTCACTTACTTAACATATTCTCAGCACTTTGTTAGATGCTGCTCATACCCTGGTGTACAAGTTAGGATAAGGCCTTACTCTGATGAATGTGGTGCTATGTCCAGACCAGTAACTGCAAGTTTAATGAGCAGGAAGAAATCATAGGATGCTTTAGAAGTGCATGACAAAGATGAGGAAAGAATTCACTAGTCAAGTGATGCTTAATCTGAGATTAAGATTCATTGTAGCTGTTATTCATAGTAGGCAAGATACGGAAACAGCCCAACCATCCTTTGATAGATGAATGTTTTTTTTTAAAAAATGGTATGTACACACAGTGGAATATTATTCAGCCTAAAAAAAAGAAAAAAATTCTGCCATTTGTGACAATCTGGATGATCCTAGAAGACATTATGCTAAGTGAAATAAGCCAGTTATAGAAGAACAAATGCTGCATGATTCCACTTATATGAGGTATCAGAAATAGTCAAACTCAGAATCAAAGAAAAGAATGGTGGTTACCAGGAGCTAAGGTGAGAGAAGGGGAAATGAGAGTTGTTGATCATTTTGTGTAAAGTTTCAGTTATGGAAGATAAATATATTACAGAGATCTACTCTATAACATAGCACTTATAATTAATAATATTGTGTTGTGCACTGAAAAATGAGGGTAGTTTTATTTATCTTATAGTTTTATTTATTTATTTTATTATTTTTATATATATTTAGGATGTATAAGTGCAGACTTCTTACATGTGTGTATTACATTATCATGAATTCTTTTGTTATACCCATCACCTGATAGGTAATTTTTCAACCCTTAACCCCTTCCCATTCTTCCACCTTTTGTAGTCTTCAATGTCTATTATTCTACTCTGTATGTCCATGAACACTCATTGCTTACTTATTGACAAAAACATGTAGTATTTGACTTTTTTGTTTCTGAGTTATATAACTGAGAATAATGGCCACTAGTTCTATCCATATTTTTGCAAAAGACATGATTTCATTCTTTCTATTGGCTGAGCTGTAGTCCAAGGTATAACATACACTACATTTTATTTATCCAGTCTCTGGCGATGGACACTTAGAGTGATTGAATTTTTTTGCTATTATGAATAATGCTGTAATAATCATACAAGTGCAGGTATTTTTTTGATACAATGATTTCTTTCCCTTTGGGTATACCATATCCAGTAGTGGCATTGCTGGATTGAATGGTAGCTTTATATAGTTCTTTGAGAAATCTCCCTACTTTTTTCTATAATGTTATAGTAAGTTACATTCCCACAAACCACTGTGGGAATGTAACCGGGTATAAGTATTCCTTTTTCTCTGTGTCCTTGCCTACATCTGTTATTTTTATACTTTTTAGTAACAGCCATTTTGACTGGTGTGAGATGATATCTCACTGTGGTTTTAGTTTGCATTTATTTGATGATTAATGATGTTGAGCATTTTTTCATATGTTTTTTAGCTGCTTGTGTGTCTTCTTTTTAAAGTGTCTGTCCATGTTCTTTACCTGGTTTTTATGGGGATATTTGTAATTTTCCTGTTGAGTTTGAGCTCCTTGCCGATTGTGAATATTAACCCTTTGTCAGATGCATCGTTTGCACATATTTTTGCCCATTCTTTAGGTTGTCTGTTTACTCTATTGATTGTTTCTTTTGCTGTGAAAAAGGTTTTTAGTTTAAAGTCCCATTTGTGTATTTTTGTTTTTGTTGTATTTGTTTTTGAGGACTTGGCCATAAATTCTTGGCCTAGGCCAATATCCAGAATAGAATTTCCTAGGTTTTCTTCTAGAATATTCTATAGTTTCAAGTCTTATATTTAGGTTTTTAATCTATATTGAGATAATTTTTGTATATGGTGACAGGTATTGGTTCAGTTTTATTGTTCTGCATATTGCTAACAAATTTTCCCAGCACCATTTATTTAATATGGTTCCCCTTTCTCCAGTTTATATTTTTGTTTACTTTGTCAAAATCAGCTGGTTGAAGGTGTCTGGCTTTACTTCTGTGTTCTTTATTCTATTCCATTGTAGATCTCATGTTAAATGTTTTTTACCACAAAGAAAGAAGAAAAAAAACAGAAAAATTTGGGAGATGATGATATGTCATTACACATATTGTGGTAATCATTGATTGTGGTAATCATTTCATGGGTGTTTGCATATGACTAATCATATATTAAATATGTGCGGGTTTGTATATCAATTATACCTCAATAAAGCTGTTAAAAGAGATTAATGTATTGGTTTCATCAAGAGGAATCTTGATATAATTCATAAGGCAAACTTACAAAAAGGTAAAAAGTTTAGAAAAAATTTCTCTGTTGAGTTCAGAACCAAGTTCAGCAATATTATTAAGACCTATTAATTAAACCTACTATTGATACTAATAACACCTACTAATTATATCTGTAATCTCTAAACTGAGAGGATTGGTAGACCTAGTGAGAAGTGTTTGTGTGTGTGTGTGTGTGTGTGTGTGTGTGTGTGTGTGTGTGTGTGTGTATTAGTTCAGTAAAGTGTTCTGGTCTTAAAACAAGTAAAGTCTATTTATAAACAGGTATTCTTATAAGAGTTATGTGTATACCCCATGGAAAATCTGGAAAGAGTGGTTCTTCACTTCAGAAACCTTTATTTTGCCCAGATAAATAAAAGCTTTTGAGAACATGAGTCCTGGAAAACAGTTTAAGTGGTTCTAAACCCTTAAATATGCTCCAAAAAAGCAATTTTAGAAAGATTCTGCTCCAGATTTAGAAGTTGGCCAAATTCAGTGTTATTTGAAAGAGGAAAAAAAAAAAGAAGTCTTAAAATGTCTCTGATACACAGGTATTTGTAATTGAGTTTCTATTTCTGTTGTCAGAATATCTATTAGCAACTAGCCTAGAAGAGACCAGCCTTCAACAATAACCCTTACTTAGGAACTTCTACCAGGAAAACCTTCCCTAAAACTATGCATTAATATGTGAAATTTTAAAAAATCCATCTCATAGAAACAGAATATGGAAAGGTGGATATCAGAGAGTGAGGAGAGGAATGGGAAAAGGGGAGATGCTGCTGAAAGGGCAAAAAGATTCAGTTAGACTGGTGGAATTAGTTTGAGTTATATATTGCAGTGATCCCCAACCTTTTTTGGCATCGGGGACTGGTTTTGTGGAAGACAATTTTTCCACAGATGGTGGAGATAGGGGCGGCATTAGATTCTCATAAGGAGCACAGAGCCCAACCTAGATTCCTTGCATGGTGTAGTTCATAATTGGGTTCATGCTCCTATGAGAAGCTAATGGCCCCACTGATCTGACAGAATATGGAGCTCAGGCATTCATATAAGTGATGTGGAGTAGTTATAAATACAGATGAAGCTTCACTTGCTTGCCTGCTGCTCACCTCTGCTGCCTGGTTCCTAACAGGCCACGGACTGGTATCAGTTCACAGCTTGGGGATTGGAGACCCCTGATCTATTGTACTACATGACCCCAGTTAATAATAATTTATATATTTCAAAATTGCTTTAAAAATAGATTTTCAATGTCCTCATCACAAAAAAAGGTAAGTTGATGAGATGATATGTTAGTTAGCTTGATTGAATCTTTCTACAATGTATACAAAGATCAAAACATCAGATTCTACCCCATAAATATACAATATCATTATTTGTCAATTAAAAATAAATACATTAAAAAAATAGGGAGCAACCCTTTTGTGTCCCCTACCACTGTGGGAGATTTTCTGTCCTCTCAATAAATCCTGCTTTAAAAAAACCCAAATATATATACATATATATATATATATATATATATATGAACTCAAAAGAAACAATGGTAACATTGCTGCATATACCATGACACAAAAAAATTATGTAATTGTGTTTAAAAAAATGCCATGTCAACTGTTTTGGAAAATGTTTCTCTGGGACCTTTGCATCTATAAGGGAAGAGTTGTGTTAAAATTAGAAGAGACTTCATTACTCTTAGATACTGGAGAATACACTGTAGACCCAGAAGGAGGAAGTCCCCTATGAATTTGTTTTGGGAATGAAGAAAGCATAAATCCTGGAATAGAGTTTTCATAAAGTAAGCAATTCTTGAATGTAAGTTAATATTTCTCATGTAATACGCATATGTAGCACGTAGGGTAGAAGCATGTTGTTGCTAATGGAAAAATGTTCCATCTTCAGAAAAATTTACTGAACATTTTAAGTTCATGGTGTGAAATGGGAAAATGCATATATGTGTGTAATAACCATTTAATGAAAATGTTCTCTGACCTTTCACATAGTTAGCTTGTCATTCCTCAGAGGAACTGAAAGTAGCTCCTGCTGACTATGCTTAATTGCCTAACTAGCTTTCTCTGCTTCTGTAAACCCTGCTGGCATTGTGTGATTGTCTTGTTATCTAGGCTACCAGGATGCTGCTGGTGGGGGCCGCCCTCTTTCCAAGAGTTAGCGCGGTTTTTAAGAAATACCAAAGACTTAAAATTTTTGGCGGGCTTTGTCCTGTTTGAATTTTGGGGGGCTTTGTCCTGTCTGAATTTTGGCGGCCTTTGTCCTGTTTGAATTTTGGCGGGCTTTGTCTTGTTTGAATTTTGGTGGGCTTTGGCCTATTTAAAGGTGACCTCTGCTGCTGGGCGGGGCCCTTGTCTTAGGACTTGCATGTCTGACGAGCGGTCACCGCCGGCTGAACCTCGGCTAATAAACCTCTCCCTTATTCAATTGCGTGTCAGTGTTGTGAATTAAGCACTCGGACCCTACTTCAATGGAGAGCTGTTGCTTTTTTAGTTTCTCTGATTTTTGTCTTAAGCTATCATTGTCTATTATTATATACCAATACTACACTCAAGTATAGAGTGTCATCTGAATCAACAAAAAACTACATGGTTTGCTAGTAATTAGAAATATAATTTTGGCTGGGCATGTGGCTCAGGCCTGTAATCCTTGGGAGACAGAGGTGGGAGAATCACTTGAGCCCAGGAGTTCAAGACCAGCCTGGGCAACACCCAAAAAATTAAAAAAAAAAATTAAGGCATGTGCCTATAGTCCCAGTTACTTGGGAGGCTGAAGCAGAGGGCTCTCTTGGGCCCAGGAAGTCGAGTTGAGGTTGCAGTGAGCTGGGGTTGTGCCACTGCACTCCAGCCTGGGTGACAGAGTGACACCCTGTCTAAACAAACAAACAAATAAGTAACATATAAAATATATAAACTTGGGTGAGACTTCAACAATAACCCTTACTTAGAAATTTCTACCAGTACTGTGACATCGGGGCAACCTCTCATCCAAGCAATTGAAAACCATTGGTCTAGAACTACATTAGTCTCAGTCTATCATACTCAGGGTTTATATAAGACAAAGAGGATCCCAGTCAAATGAAAGAACATTTTGTAGGCTTCATATTTTTGCTGAGGGTGTGTTTGCCTATCTCAAGTAAGGCAAATATAAACCATGTCTTGGGACAAGTTTTTAAAAATCTCTGCATGATTTTGGGGAAATATTTTGATCTTCTTCTAAATAAGTAGCTCAAATCATCACTCTAAGATCTGAATGTTCAAGGTACCCTATAGGGTAAGCCTCAAAGTGCTATCATGTTGGAAAGCCTAACCATCAATCTCCTGTTTGTATGTCCAACCTCCAGGTGCATTGCATGGCAGCCTTTTTATGCCTTCTGGTTAAACCATTATCTACTTTTTTCAAAGGAGGCCACAGTTTCCAAAAAAGAAAGCAAAAAATTGTCTGTTTGCTACTCTGAAGGTTCAAATTACCTCCATCATGGGAGGTTGTATATATTTCTACTACAAAGCACCCACAGGCCATCTCTTTATCTTGTGAGGTCTAGCAGTGCATAGGGGCAGTAGAGATATTTGAGTAAACATTGCTCATCTTTATGTAAAGTAGCATCAAAACCATTTAGTTGGTTAAAACTGAAGGGCATTAACACATTGTGTTTTAGTTCTCTCTCTAATCCCTGATAGCTGTGTGCCCTAGGCAGATTACTGAAATTTGCTAAGTCTAAAATGTTTCGCTATATGCCCCCGTGACCCTTTTTTTCCATACTTTCAAGGCTGACTAATCTTCCCTCTGATTGACATATTCTTCAAATTTGCTTCAAATTTGATTGAAGTTCAATAACAAATACAGTTCTAGCGACCATTATGTCTCCTTTAGGTGGTTTTGCACACATCTTTCTTGAATCTTCTTGTATTTTTTTTATAATTGCTACTCATTTATCTAGTGTGTAACTTCTTGGTAGCTTTCCACTTTTGCCTCCATCTAATGCAAGTCGAGAGTCCTAGATAGGCAGAGCCAGCACTAGACAGAAAGATTTGTCTGCTCTGTAATTTCAGAAAATTGCTGCCCCTACAAGTACCATTATAAATGGCAATTGGAACCGGGCAAGACAGGCAGCCCAGACTGACCCTTGACAGTGTATGACATTGCCCTTTTTTTCCTATGAAGTCAATTTTTATTTCAGATTGAGACTATTTCCAATTAATTGTGCTAGTTAATGTCTAGGAGACACTATCTGTTATATTAGTAATCAAGTACATTGTTTCTTTTGTACTTCCATTATCTTTTGGCCATGCAATTCTGTTAGAAGAAAAAAAGTAATTAAGTTTCCCCAGAATGATTTATTCCTTACAAATATATTTTGTGAGTTGTTTCTGATTCTATTATTATTTTCTTTTGAAGAACAAAATCATGACATTCTTCATTAATAAAATAAAAACAGTATAAGAGTCTTATCTTCATCTGAATTGGGATCTGAATTATGTTTCCTGAATAATATGAAAACATCAGTTTTTTTTTCCCTCTGTGTTGAGTATTCCTGAGTAAAAGACTGTAATATAGTGGAAACTTTTGTGGTTATACAACCCTATTTGAGTAACAACTTTGTCACTTTGTTGCTTTCTTAACTTGGCAATTATCTTAAACTTACAGAGTATTAGTTTTTCAGTGAGTGGATTGCCTGAGCCCGTGGGTTCGAGACCCACCTGGGCAACTTGGTGAGACCTCATCTCTACAATAAAATTAAAAAATTAGCCGGGTGTGGTAGCGCGCGCCTGTAGTTTCAGCTACTTGGAAGGCTGAGACGGAAGGATCGCTGAAACCCAGCAGTTCGAGGCTGCGGTGGCCGGGAGCGTGCCACTGCACTCCAGTCTGGGCGACAGAGTGAGACTCAAATTCAAACTAAAAAAAAAAAAGGGGGGGGATTAATTATGTGTTATGAGCACTACATAATACAGCATCTGTAACAAGCCTGGCATGGTGCCTGGGAGGCTATAGAAACTCAATTAATACCAATTTGTTTGTTTGGTTTTTTTTTTTTTTGGTTTTATTTATACTCCCATTTTTCTCCATTACTTCTTCCTCATATCCCTCCACCACCTCCATCAAAAATTGTCCCTATTTGGGCAATCTTGTCACATAGGAGAATGTGAGAATCTATGACATGTCATTTGTCATATAATTATGTCCTGTCTCAGTGGTTAGAATCTGGCACAATATTGGGCACATTGTAAACATCATAAATAATTTTAAAAAATATAACTGCCTTTATATTCTCAACATGAGTAATCTCGGAGGAGCTAAAGAAAAAAATTAGTTAGAAAGTACTCATTACTAAAATTACCATCAAGTGTATTGTCAAGCTCTAACAAAAAGTACACTTCTGACCTGGGCTATCTGGCCAGAGGCCAGTCAGAGAGCGGCACTTTTCAGAGAGCTAGTGACATATCACACCTGTAGTACAGGCTTCTCAACTGCGCGACTTCAGGAAAGTTACCTCTGAGCATGTTTGTTCTTCTATATAATGCAGGCTTAAATTAGGTAGCCTGTAAAACAGCATGATATTAAGAGTCTTATATCTAACAACATCTTGGTGAGATTAGGGGAGCACCAACTTATATAGTAATAGTTTTTATATTATGCTATTTTTAAAAGCATGTTTATTTGATCTTTCTGGTTGTACACAGTATAAATAAATGGGTACTAAGTATAAAAGTAAATCTCTCTCTGTATAAACTACAATGTTTAAAAATGTTTTAGCTGAGAGAGGATGTTTAGCTATTTGGAGTTGCCTTCTTATTTGTTTAGATGCTTTGACCTTTGAATTAAACTATTATTTACCTAAGAAATTCTTTTTGTTTTTAAAGAACCCTCACAGATATTCTTGGGAATAAGTAAAGTAATTCCTTCTAGAAGTTTATCACTCTTGAACTCAACTTATCTAATATTTACCATGTACAAACTACTAAGCTGGACATTGCAGAAAATAAGAGAAGAGTAAAGGAAAATAACTATAATAAAGAAGAATATTACACGAGACATTGTAAAGTAAAATAACCACATACATTCTGGATATTGAAATGCACTGTGGAATAGATTTGAGAGCTGCTTTTTGCAATACATATATATATATATAGTAATGTATATTATACATATTTGTAAGTATAAATGTATTACTTTATTATGCATTATTCTATGACACATGTATTACATATTATATGTATTCTTATATATTAAGTATTATTTATAGTATATGTATATCTACCTATACATACATACATAACTTTATTGAGATATAGTTGCCATAAAATAAACTCACAAACTTCATTTATTTAAAAGGTATAGTTGAACAAATTTTGACACACGGAAACACCCATGAAACCATCACCATAATCAGGATAATGAATGCATCTATTCTTCCCAAAGGATTCCTCAATCTTTTGGTAATCTCTCATTGATATCCTTTGCTTTGTGTGATTTTCATCCACAGGAAATCACTGATCTGCTTTCTATCAATACATTGTTTGTATTTTGTAGATATTTGTAAAAATTGAATCATACAATATTTCTTTTTTATTATTTTATTTTAAAATGTGGAGTACGGCCGGGCTCGGTGGCTCAGCCTATAATCCTGCGCCTTGGGAGGCTGAGGTGAGTGGATTGCCTGAGCCCGTGGGTTTGAGACCCGCCTGGGTAAGTTGGAGAGACCTCATCTCTACAATGAATCAAAAAATTAGCCGGGCGTGGTGGCGCGCGCCTGCAGTTCCAGCCACTTGGAAGACTGAGGCAGAAGAATCACCGGAGCCCAGCAGGTCGAGGCTGCGGTGGCCGGGAGCGGCCACTGCACTCCAGTCTGGGCGACAGAGTGAGACTCCGACTCAAAAAAAAAAAAAAACCATAAACAAAAAACAAGACTAAACACGGGAACGAACCTGGCACTGCCAAATGGCTAAGGCAGAGGGCAAAGGGGAGAGCAGCAGGAGATGGGGGCCAGAAAGGAAGGCAGGGCCCTAGGAGGTGTTTAGATTGTATTCTGAGTCCAACGAATGAGAGTTCCGCACCAGGCAGACCTGGGTTCAGTTCCCAGGCTCGCCGCTCTAGGACTGCAGTGGGCAGCCTGGCCTTTCTGGGATCCAGCGTCCTCGAAGAGTGTTGGGACAATTCAGTTATGACCCGCGAAAGACTGTGCAGTGGTCAGCATTCAGCAAGCACTCAAGAAACAGTGGCCGCCGGGCACAGTGGCTCATGCCAGCACTTTGAGAGGCCGAGGTGGGAGGATGGCTTGAACCCAGGAGTCTGAGGCTGGGGTGAGCCTGATGGTGCCACTGCACTCCAGCCTGGGTGACAGAGACCCCGACTTAAAAGAAAGAAGAAGGAGGGGGAGGGGAGAGGGGGAGACAGAGGGAGACAGAGGGAGGCAGGCAGTGAGGATTGCTGGAGTCCCAGGGACTTCAGCTTTGCAGGGCCGGGGAAGGAAGGGCGCCTGGGGGGTGGAGGGGGTGGGGCCAAATTGTGTGAGCACTGTCTGGGTCAGCTGCCCCAACCAGTTTTCCTGGTTGTGCCGGGCTGGCTGAGGCTCCAGACCCACTGGGGCCGTCCCTCCTCTACCCGAGGGACCGAGCCCCAGGGACACGCCCACCGGGGGACCCTCGGCACCGAGGGGGAAGGGAAGGAGGGGCGCCGGGCAGCGTGGGGGTCCCTTGGGTGACGCCCCTCGCTGGCAGTTGTTCAATATCTGATGCCACCGGGCTCGGTGGCTCAGCCTGTAATCCTGCGCTTTGGGAAGCCGAGGTGAGTGAACTGCCTGAGCCCGCGAGTTCGAGACCTGCCTGGGCAACTTGGCGAGACCTCATCTCTACAGTAAATCAAAAAATTAGCCGGGTGTGGTAGCGCGCACCTGTAGTTCCGGCTACTCGGAAGGCTAAGGCGGAAGGATCACCGGAGCCCAGCAGGTCGAGGCTGCGGTGGCCGGGAGCGGCCACTGCACTCCAGTCTGGGCGACGGAGTGAGACTCCAACTCCAAAAAAAAAAAAGAGACCAACCTGGGCAATGTAGCAAGATCCCATCTCCCAAAATGGTGGGATTATAGGCTTGAGCCACCGCGCCCGGCCTCTTTATTTTTTTAATTCATTTTTATTTGTTGAGAGACAAAGTCTTGGTCTGTCGCCTAGGCTGGAGTGCAGGAGCACAGTCTTAACTCACTGCAACCTTAGATTCCTGGGCTCAAGCAATTCTCCTGCCTCAGCCTCAACCTCTTTTTTTTTTTTGAGTCGGAGTCTCACTCTGTTGCCCAGACTGGAGTGCAGTGGCATGCTCCCGGCTACTGCAGCCTCACCCCACTGGGCTCCAGCCATCCTTCCGCCTCCGCCTTCCAAGTAGCCGGAACTACAGGCGCGCGCTACCACGCCCAGCTAATTTTTGATTTATTGTAGAGATGAGGTCTTGCCAAGTTGCCCGGGTGGGCCTTGAACCCGTGGGCTCAGGCAATCCACTCGCCTTGGCCTACCAAA
>CAUYQG010231219.1:0-11555 GCA_963574415.1 Tarsius wallacei
CGCCTCAGCCTTCCAAGTAGCTGGAACTACAGGCGCATGCTACCACGCCCGGCTGACTTTTTTATTTATTGTAGAGATGAGGTCTCACCAAGTTGCCCAGGCGGGTCTCGAACCCGCGGGCTCAGGCAATCCACTCACCTCAGCCTCCCAAGGCGCGGGATTACAGGCTGAGCCACCAAGCCCGGCTGGAAACCTGATCTTTAACATCCTATTTGTTTCATTTACATTCAGATTTTCTTGGTAGAAGGAAGCTGCCATTTCACATCAGATTTTCCTAATTTTGTTAAAATTATTATTTTATGAATGAAAATCACATTAAAAAATAAAATTCCTGGAAATAATTATTGACCCAAATGGCCTATAAACTGCTCAACAGAAAATATTTTTTTAATAACACAGTTTCATTTTTCTTCCTGAAGAAAACTGAAAAAAAATGAACTGATATTTTTTATTTTCTTTTCAGATTGATCAGAAATAAAATTTTGATAATAAAAATTTTATTATTATCAATAAATAGCAGTATTGTGTTTTGCGATATCACTCCAAGGTCATAAAATGTTGCTCACCTCATTCTCTTAAAACTAGTGGCATATATAGTGGGAAAATAATGGGTTTGGAATTAGGCAGACAGGCAAATGTGAACTTAATCTTACCTTGCTACTCCTTCTGTGACCTGGAAAGATTATGAACCTCAGTTTCCTCAGCTGTAACATATCAACAATAAGAGGCAATTCATAGATTGTGATAGCGTAAATAAGGCAGCATATGAGGAAACAAGCAACAAACAGTGAAGGTTCAATAATTGGTAATTTATATTCTTTTCTCTTCATTAGAGTCATGCACTTCATTTACTTCTCTTGTCCCCCAACAATGTTTTTTTCTCCTAATCACTCTCTATCTTGGTCTCTATCCATCTCTCTCTCTTTTTCAGTCTCTCTATCTCTGTCTCTCTCCTTCTTACTTTCTCAGTCTTACACACACACACACACACACACACACACACACACACACACAGTGAAAAACTAAAATCTTTTAAAGACACAGAAAGCATATACAATGATTTTAAGGGACTTAGTACAATTCATTTCTACCATTATTTCAGTATGCATATAAATGTATATACAGATAGCTAGACAAAAATAATTAATTATAAGCTCCATGTAGATGGTTAGAATAATATTTATACTTTTATCTAATCACCCTACTCTTTGACCAAAATTACACGGTATTTTTTTCCAAGACAGTCAAATGCTTAAGCCAGTCATCACTTTGCATAGAAATGATACCTGTGCTACCCTGTGTGGTCACAAACATAAAGACATG
This sequence comes from Tarsius wallacei, assembly GCA_963574415.1. Lineage (NCBI taxonomy): Eukaryota > Metazoa > Chordata > Mammalia > Primates > Tarsiidae > Tarsius > Tarsius wallacei. The sequence continues at coordinate 1,324 of CAUYQG010231219.1, forward strand.
TTATTTATTTATGTATTGAGAATAATGAGAATGGATATACGGTTGGTTAAAATATGTATGAATGCATCATAATCAGCAGAATATGCACGCACAAGGCTTCTTTACTAACCTTATCTTTTCAAGATCCTCCAGACAGAAGCAGATCTCTCTCTTAGTGAATGCCAAGTCATTTATTCATCATTCAGATTCCTCCTCTCAGCCTTGAAGAAAAACATACATAAATCTAAAGTTAAGAAAAAATAAATTAAACATCTGGTAATAAAGAATTGTGGTTAATTGCATGCCTTACATACTCAAAAAAAAATAGTATGACATATGTATACATAAAAACAATGCTTGGAAGCAAATTCCACAGGTAATAGACCATTTTCATAAGACTGTTACCTCCTCTAGGGACTTGTAGAACTGTGAGATAGTTGTGGCCATAATTGATACAGCATCAAGTATGGGAAATTGGGTCACTACCATCAAACCAAAAATGCTACAGTCTGACCTGCCTAAATAATATAAGTGACTCAAATTATATCAGTCTCATATTCCTAACATAATTTTTTGATATCATATTTATGGGGTGGGGTAATGCACTGAGGAATGATTTGAGATTTTAAAAAACCTCACTAGTGGTCTCTCCCTCTAATTAGTCACATATTTTAGTAGGAAGCACACCTCCTGGCTCAGAGTACAATAAATATGTATATGAAGTTCAAATTTTAGGTCACTTCGGTAAGTCACTAAAAATGGCAGAGGACAGTAGGCAGTTTTCTCTAATTGAAGTATCAGATGAAAACTGAAGTAAGTTTCTGCATAGAGTGATCCACTGTATTAAGTAATAGCTACCTGGGCTTGCAGGAGCCCAAATGTATAGAAGTGGGATAGGACCCACCCTTAGGACAGTACTGGTACCAAGTACTGGACTCCAGCATTGGGAGAGGTTCTGGAAACATTTTGTCTAAAATATTCACCTAACTGGGTTAGAAGTAATTTTAATGAAACATTGTAGATAATTGTTTCCTCGAAATTCAAAAAGAATTGTCCTTGCTACATGCTTATGTGTCCTTGAACCAGTGGCTGCTGGAACTGTTATTTCTCTTTCTTTCATCAGTGACAACAGATGAGTACCAAATAATAGATTTCACTTTTCTTTCTTTTTTTATTTCTCAAACATTAGGTAAGGGCAAGCACCAACTCTCCCTTTGTTCTAGTTCTTTCATAACGGAGTTTGTGGTAAACCTATCTGCTACATTAAAAATGTAAGAGAAACTTGATGGGTACACTTAAGTTCTTTGGTTATGTGGATATCTTGATACAGACATCTAACACACTATTCTTCTCTGAAATCTATTCATCTCTGCCCTTAAATAAGTTTCCCAACTTAATAAAATTGTCTATGGTCTACCCAGCAATGCTGAGATTAATCACAAATCAAAACATCTCTTCCTCAAAAGAGGATTAAGCAATTATTTTCTTTACTCTCATCAAAGTCACACTACATCAAAGTCGTACTATTGTGCTTTATAAGACACATACATATATAGTCTCAAATAAGTTCTCAAATGCATACTTATTACATTATTTACAGATTGAATTTTCATTTGAATGTAATAAAGAGAAAAGGACATTTTTATCAGACAAAATATTAAACTTGCTTATTTTATAAACTGCAAGCTCAAATATTTTTTTGCCACTAATGTTTGCCAACCTTTACTTCATAACATTTCAATTTTTTTAAACAATAGGACGCATTCCCTTTTTATTGTTACTTTAATTCTGAATCATCTAATGCAATATTCCTGCTTTTACTTTTTTATTAGACTTCTCTATGGTGTTGGAAAAATACATATTATTTCTACAATATTAATTTGAATAACTTTTCCAAATTTGATGTCTTTTTTAGCTCTTGTTCCCAATATGTAATCTATTTCATGGTTTTATTTGTTAAAAACAACTCAAACATATCCCGTTAATTACCTTCTCTTAACACATGAGGGGTCCATGTTTGGTTTCCCACATGTACTCAACCTTTTTTCAATCTACTCTCCAAACCATAGTGATGGCGGTATTTTAAAAAGGTAAATTATTTTTGTGATAGCCTCTTCCCCTTAAAACCTTTAAACTCAGCCGGGCTCGGTGGCTCAGCCTGTAATCCCGCGCCTTGGGAGGCTGGGGTGAGTGGATTGCCTGAGCCCGCGGGTTCGAGACCCGCTTGGGCAGGCTAAACCTCATCTGTACAATAAATCGAAAAAATTAGCCGGGCGTGGTAGCGCGCACCTGTAGTTCCGGCTACTCGGAAGGCTGAGGCGGAAGGATCGCCGGAGCCCAGCAGGTCAGGCTGCGGTGGCCGGGAGCGGCCACTGCACTCCAGTCTGGGCAATGGAGTGAGACGCCAACTCAAAAACAAACAAACAAACAAAAAAACCTTTAAACTCTTCCCATTGTTAATAAATCAGAAATGTGTATCTTAATATAGTCTGCTGGGCTATATCGATTTCATAAGGTCCTGTGCAGCTCCAACAGTTTTCAAGGATGTGAGAATGAGTTCTTTCCTTTCTAGCCTTAGCTTGTACCATTGTCTCTTTCACTCTCTGCAGCTGGATTCCACTAAAGTTTTCTCCTATCCTGAAGCACATTCTGTTTTCTCCTACCTCCGTCTTTCCACATGCTGGTTTTTCACTAATTTTTTTTTCTTTACTTAATTAAATCTTATGTTTTTAATCTGAGATCAAATGACTCTTAAGCAAGACATTTTCTATACTCTCTAGAGCAGAACCATTTTCTCAGAGTTAGATCTTAAATATTCACTACATTCTTACCTCTCTTTTGTTATTCATATCTCATTTTATAATTGTGCCTTACGTGAGGAATCAACTGCTTAATGTCTATTTGAGCCACAAGACTCTAAGCTTTGTGAAAACAGAAATAAAACTGATTTTAATCACCTTTACATTACTTACCGAAGTACTTGGCCTACAAAAGGTATTCAACCAATATTTTTTTAAAGGAAGGAAAGAGGGAAGGAAGAAGGAAGGAAACAACATTAAAAACAATGAAGTGAGCATGTGGGGAACCTTTGGGGATGGGCACTGAGGCCAGCACCTGTCAGTCTGGCGATTGCCTATTGGTAACATTAGCTGGCAGCCTGAGATCTGTGCAATTCTATCAGAACTTTTCAGCATCAAAGTTCACCCCAAATTTGGAAGCCACCATGGATGCAGCAGTCTGCAGAAAATCACAAAAGTACGTAGTGAGATTCCATTAGATTTTGGATCTCTTAACTCTTCGTGTAGCTCTATATGCCAGAGATCCCCAAATCCCAAGTCATGGATTGCTACCAGTTCATGACCTATTAGGAACTGGACTGCTCAGCAGGAGATGTACAGCCTGCGAGCCAAGCTCTGGCCACTGTCAGAACAGCAAGGGGTGGCGGGGGGTGGGAGGCTAGGAAGGGGAGGGCGCGAGAGGGGCATTAGATTCTTAAAGAAGCAAGAGCTCTATCGTGAACTGGGCAAACGCAAGTGAAGGAGCTGGGTTGTTCTCTCCTTATGGGAATCTAATGCCCGATCTCCTCACCCTCGCCACCCACTTCTGTCCCAGACCCCTACCACTCCATCTCCCTGTCCGTGAAACAAAGGTCTCCCACCAAACGTGTCCCTGATGTCAAAAAGATTGGGGACCACTGCTCTGTGCAACATAATATCGTGACTACCCAGCTTTTCACTCTTCTGCATTACCAAAAATCTGACTTCTCATGGACAAGTCCCTCCCAGCAGGTATAGCCTGCTGTTTGTTAATACTCAAAAATGATTCTTGTCTTGTCTGTGCAGTTTGGGAATTGTCCTGGCATCTGTCTTAGGGCAACACAAAGAAATTAACTTGCTTCACCTGTAGAGCGCTTAGTATAAATATCTCATGAGAAGACGTCCATTAATTTGTCTTTTTTTTTTTTTGCCATAAAACAGGTAAAGAACCCTAGAAATCAGCAAGATCTTTTTTAAAAATTTAATTTAATTTAATTTAATTTTTAAATTGTGTGGTACAGTTCAGGGTTAGGTATACAAATATTCATTGTGCAGGTACCCTATCAGCAAGATCTTTATTCAGAAGCAATCAAAGATTATGAAATGGTTTCTCTCATGGATGTAGTGGAAATTCACTTATCCTCTGAGCAGGAACAACCAAGTTTAAAAATGCGTTAAAATGTAGTGATGGCACTGATCACACTAAACCTAAAACCTTCAGCACTGAGGGAAGAATATTTCCTTCAGCCTGAAGGAAATATGCTTGACATGGGCAAGCTTTCATAATTTTATATTCTATAAAACTAAGTCTGAAATTACTGATCTTTCTTTCTGGTGATGTAATATTGGTGCTCTTGATTATATGTTTATATATTTGTCAGAAGCATATGATATGCCAATTCTGTAATTGACTAGATGTTTTTAGATCTCATATCAAGGTATCTAACTATATATTTTTAAAAGAAAACAGAGAAGTCTTAAATTGGGCCAGCTAATGGACTGAATATGTTGCTTTTGGCATTCTGCCATTTATACGACTGGCTGAAATAGTCTTGCTGGGACTATTTTCAGTGAAAGTTAAGGGATGTAGGCAGTTCCTAGAAGTTACATAATACCTAAAGAAAATATGGAGAAGGGCCTGTTTAAACAAACTGCCAAAATCCTGAGCTTTACTAGGCAGATTGATACTTCATCAAACATGTACTGAGTGTCCAACTTGTGCTGTGCAACGTGTTAGTCAATGAGACTGTAAAATTGGAAAAGACATGTGTTGATGGTCCAAGCTCTTGCTCTCTTGCGGGATCCTTCTGAACAATGTGGAAGTTTATATGGTATAGGAGAGCCTGAGGGGCCCTGAATGCCAGAAAAAACCTTCAGTTCACTCTGGACTCATGAGTTGGATGAGGAAACCTGAAGGAATAGGAGTTAATAACTGAAAAGTGGGGACAGAGAATGAGTTGAAGCTTGAAGATAGGAGTGGCTGTGCTGAGATGTCCTAGTGCTTCCATAGGTAGAGAATAGTATTTGAAGAGAGATGTGGTCAGATGTGAGCATGGGACATTTGTCAAGACCCATTCATGATTCTTTCTCCTTCAAGCCAAAGCTTACTGGGGACTACTTCCCACTCTTCAATCCCAAGAGACCGATATTTCCAGCTGAGAGTCATGTATCTTCTTGAGCCTGAGTCTGGGGGCACAGGTGACATGCTGATGCAGGCATCTACTGTGTAATAAACACACCAGGTAACTGGAGGATCCATAACTTCAAGCATTTGCTTGTCTTAGGAACATTCCAATTCTACTCTTTTAGTTATTTTAACATATACAATAAAGTAATGTTGACTGGAATCAACAATCTGACTACAGTAAACAATCAACAAAGTGAAGTTGGGAAGAAATTTGGTGAATAAATTTTGAAAAATGAATTTGCAAATATGGAGCTTAATGTTTTTCATACTTTATTATACATAATATTTGTAATTTTATTACTGCTCATAATCCATTTATTTTTTTCTTATCATAGAAAGATTTTACCAATGTAACATGCCAATTATTATGCATATTTTGATTTTACAAATAAAATAGCTATAGTTAATTATAAACTAAAAAATATTTTGTTCAGCATTATACAATATGTTCCTGTCATAGAGGAAATAGTTTATCATTTTAGGAGGAGGAACTTAAGATAAAATAATAACAAAAAATTTTGCTCTATAAAGTTTTGAACAGATCACTGTTGCCCAAAGTAAATATGATGAGATCCACATGTGTTATTTTAAATATTTCTGTAGCCACTTTCTAAAAATTAAAAAAAGGTGAAATTAATTTCAGAAATATGTTATATAATTCAGTATATCCAAATTTTTATCATTCTGTAATGTATCAAAGTAAACATTTCACTGAGGTATTTTGCATTTATTTCAACTCAAATTTTAAAATCTGACATGTATTTTGCAGTTATAGTATATCCCAATGTGTTACAAAATTTTTTCAGAAAAAAAATCTATATTTAGATTCCCTAATATTTATAGTTAGACTCGCACATTTGAACTGTTCCAACCATACTTAAACAATTTTCCTCAATGAAATCAAATACAAAGGAAGTTTTCTTTATTATTTGCATGCACACTGCCAAATGTGTTTCAACTTTTTTTAGAGGAATTCATTTGACTTTGAAGCAGTCTCGTATTTTAAAATTTCTTGTGTTTTAAAATTTATGTAAGAGATCCAATAAGTATTGATTTTTGATCTAATAAACCTGAAACACTATTATGATAGAAATTATTTTTATTTCTAGTTGAAATTATTATTTAACATACATAGAAGATTCAAAATATCTGTGCTGTGAGCTTGATTATTTAATCTGCAAAATGACAAAGTATCTTTGTAAATTTGGAAGTCCTTTGAGATAAAACATACCAATATTTTAATTGGGCAGTGTCTCTTGTATGATTTATCTAAGGCTAAGTACTTTCAAATTTGAATGTATTAATCTTCAATATTCTTAGAAATAATTCATAAATTTTAGGTAATTAGTTGATGGCTTAATTAAAGATGTTTTGATTTTTTAAAAATATCTTTTTTGGTCTTTTCATCATAATTATGTCAAAAAAATTCACAACTGAGCTAAAATTCTAAAATTAATTATTACACACTGCTTCAGTATTAAAGCTTTATCAAAATTAAAAATTCAGTTGTTCCTCAAATACACTAGTCTCATTTTGAAACCACCTATATAAAATTAACATAAGGCCACAGTGTAAAAGTTGTAGAAAAGACCTGAGCCTTGTAAAACTGCAGCTATGGTTGGAAATTGGCAAGTCTATTTTTTTTTAAAGACGTGGGGTACAATTCAGGGTTAGATATGCAAAAGACCATTGTACAGGTAAAGTTTAGGCCTCACTTTGGTCCCCACTTCATCTGGTTTGAGACCAGTTACGCTTATTGAAAATAAGACATCCTTCACAGGGAGGAAAAAGCAGACTCCCAGTCTGCAAATTCTGTTCTTTTACCCTGCCTTGAGAAAGATATCATTCAGAGAACCCAAGAAGAAGAATCTTGCTTTAAAACTTTAAAAATGTTCTTTAAATTTAGAATACCATATGTGTTTTCTCACTAGTCATCAAAGAAATGCAAATTACAGCCACACTGAGATATCACCTAACTCCAGTCACGATGGCCATCATCAATAACTCAAAAAACAACAGAAGCTGGAGAGTATGCGGATACCTTAATAATCAATACTTGCTACACAGTTGCAATTTTGTTGTTGTCATTTATGTTTAGAACCATGTTGTTGACAAGTAATCACTCAAAGTAATAACCAGGAACTTAAAATTCAGTGCTTCGTCATCATCCGGTCAAATATTCCTGAAGAGAGCACCCTCTGTGTTCAGAGCTTTGCATACTTAGTACAATAACCTTCCGCTTAATAACCCTAAACATTACGTGCATTTGCTTCACAGTCAAACACTTTCCAAAATATAAAAGAAGGGTTATGGCTTTTTTAAAGATAAAGAAACAGGCAGGATAAATGGTGAGAGGGATCACGTGTGTGAGCAGATGTTCTAATTTCTATTTTAATGTCTAACCTCTGGATTACATTGTCCTTTGGAGAAAACCACCACTGTGACTGCCTGCAGCCTAATTTAGATCATAAAGTTAAGCAGAAAAAATCCCTTCCTTTTACCCTTCATGCTTTCATTAAGTCCTTCAACCCATGTTATCATAGTAAATTTTTAAAAATTTCTTAAGTGTCACTGACTTGAAACTGCACTTCCCAGGTGAACTATGGCTGTTTTGCTGGTGTCATTTACTGTGCCATAAATTGGATAATCACCATTTTACTCACATCAGATCCCAATGGAACCAAAACTGCTAGGAGGTTGTCAAATATTTCAATTTGTCATTCTGTCACCCAAGATCCCTTTTCCCTCAGGTCCACAATAGCTATGTGCAATGGGATCTTAACCAAGATAAAACAGTGAACAGAAATCTTGATACACATCAAAACACTTTGCCACATGTAACAAAATGCTATTGCCCTGAAGCAGGTAAATTTATTCAAAGACAATTATATACCAAAGAGTGAAAAATCTCTTTTTATATTAAGGTAATATTCTTCAGCTGTAAATAACCCAAGATGCTTTTCCAAGATGTGCAATTTGAGTTACTGTCTTATACAGAAATAGAGGGACATATTGATTATTTTTGCAGTAGTTGAAGCATACATTTGTTTTGGAACATGTAACTTTCTTTTTTAATTCCTGCTCCTTTAAGATCACATTCCCCTCTGTGCCATGCTGGCTATCCCATGGCCCATACTTCCTCCTGTGTGGCTGCTTCTTCCCAAAATGACTGCATGTACACAGTTCCTGTGAGTCAGTGATAACATATTACTATTCATTGGCCTTATGCCTGCTGCTTTCTCTGCCTAAAATGCCTGCTCTGTTCTTTACACCTGAATAAATCTTGCTGATCCTGGAGTGTCCTTCTGGTGATTTTCTATTACTGCAGGGATCACATCTGATTTTAACTGTTCTTTACAATAGCCTGTCTCCTTGCCACTGCACTCCTTGAGGGCAAGGTTTGCTCCTCTCAACCACAAAGCCTACCATGGGCCTGGCATATGATAGACACACCAGAGTGATTGTTGAAGAAATGAAAACAAATGTGCATGCTGAAATCTGTCCACCTAGTTTCCATCAAATCGTTTAAACGTACTCATTGCAGAAAATAAAAATGCTGATTTATTGCTTAAGTGAATAATTGATGATGCTTTTCTCTGCATCCTAGAGTCAGCATGGGATAGATGACTCGAATTTTTACAATAAACCTCTATTGTCATTAATCCTACCAAGAAACTTTTATTTTCCTCCTTGAATAAACAATGTCATACTATTTGCTGGAGGAAAAGAGTTGAAAATTGCAGGTTATTTCCTTAAACACTTCAAAAGATAGTGGGGAGACATACTAAAAATCAACAATAAAGCCATCAATTACATTGTGGAAGTAGACAATGCACCAGTCACAACAAGTTGGTGGATGTTGTGATAAAAGGGACTGGCATTCTTCAGTAGCTGCAGCACTGCCTGTCTATGGAAGGCAAGTGGTAACTGCGCTGGGCCTCATTCTCACTCAGGGCACAAACTGTGGAGCATCCTCTATCTGCAGACCCCTTGATATCAGGAGGTGCATATGCTGACACTAAAACTCCATACCACTTCTGCATATGTGTTTTCAGGCACAGCAAGGCACAAGCATAAACCGAGTCAGGCAGCCTGGACATGCTTCCTCCTCTCTCAAGGAAGGCACCCCGGGGAAGGCATTAAGTATGGGTGTGCTGAATCCTGTCTTGAAGTGCCCTGAGATTTGAAGGATGAGTTGGAATCATACAGGTGCAGGAGCAAGAGGATTGCACCAGACACCATGCCAAGGCACAGAGGCAAAGAAGAGAGCATGGTGCATGCTGGGTGGGCAGACATACGTTTGGGTAGATTGGAGAGACCATTCCATGGGTTTGGAAGTGACTGGAAATTATCAAATGGCCCAAGCTTAGAGGAAATCAGTGCATGTTTTGATAAGAATAATTGCAGCTGTTTGAAGAAGGCTTTGGTGGAAGTTGGGAGTAGGAGGTTCTGCAAGAATAGCGGTCATGTAGGGGACAATGACAGAAGTCCTCATAAGAAGTGTGGAGGGACAGAGGCACGTGTGGACAGAGGAGAGGAAGGTCACAAGAAAGGCCTTGTTTTCTCATGAGACTTCTGTTCTACTCAGTGCCTTATGAGCAGGTTCAAGTACTTTATCCTTGATACAGTTGCAAGACTCCTATTTTCAGAATATAGGGAAAATTATTCAGTTGAGAAAAATTAAAACTTTGGTAAAAAGGTCATTGTAACTTTTTAAATAGCATTTTTAAGTTTCTTTCTTAAGACATTATTTTAGATTCACAGGATACAAATGCATGTTTGTTTCATGTACATGTTGCATACTGGTGGGTTCGTGGCTTCAGGTGGCCCATCCCTGGATGGTGAACACTGTATCCAATAGGTAACTTCTGAACCTACCCCACTGGTGTCCAGTGTCTATTATTTCCATCCCTGTGGCAATTTAGCACCCACATATAAGTGAGAACATGTGGTGTTTGGCTTTCTGTTTCTTAGTTCGCTTAGGATGGTGATCTCTAGCTCCATCCACGTTGCTGCAAAGGACATGATTT
>CAUYQG010231226.1:0-10371 GCA_963574415.1 Tarsius wallacei
CATGGTAGCGCACGCCTGTAGTTCCAGCTACTTGGAAGGCTGAGGCGGAAGGATCGCCGGAGCCCAGCAGGTCGAGGCTGCAGTGGCCGGGAGCAGCCACTGCACTCCAGTCTGGGCGACTGAGTGAGACTCCAACTCAAAAAAAAGTAAAAACTAAAAAATTTCCAAAGTCTAATTTATTAATATTTTAAGAATTGTGGGTGCCATATTGAAAAATTATATGCTGAGTCAAGGTCACAGGGATTTTCTCATATATTTTTCTATAAGTTTTACAGTTTTGTTTTATATTTAGCTCTATAATCCATTTTGAGTTAATTTTTATATAAGATATGAGGTCTAGATCAATTTTTTTCTTAATATACACAGAATTGTTCCAACACTTATGTCAAAAAGACTATTCTTTCTCCTTGAATTGGTTTTGCATCTTTGTCAAAAATCACAAAAAACATTCACATAGGTCTAATTCTGGACTCTTCTGACTCACTGATCTCCATGTCTACTTTTTTACTAATACCACACTGTATTAATTAATGTAGGTTTTAAGTAAGTGTAAAAATTGGGTAGTGTGAGTCCTCCAACTGTATTAATCATTTCCAAAATTGCTTTTGGCTATCTCAATTCTTTTGCTTTTCCATATAAAATTAATGTCAGCTTCTCTATAAATACAATAAAAAACAATAGTGTTAAATTGGGGGAAGTTGTTATCTGATAACTACAGAGTCTTCAATTCCATCAATCCATGAATACAGTAAACTCTCCATTTATGTCTTCTTTGATTTCTTTCATCAACTGTTTAGTTTTCGGCACACACATTTTGCACAGATTTACAGTAAGTTAGTTTTTAGAACAACTGTAAACAGTAATGCTTTAAATTTCAGTTTCCAATTGCACAAATCATGGCTTTTTCTTTATTTCTGATACTTTGACATCTGGAACCTTGCTGACCCCTACAGAGACTGCTCCTCCCAGAGCTAATCAATTCCTAGAGATAGTAAAAGGCTAGCCTTTAAGTGGGTTTGTCTATTAGCCTTTCAGTTCTGCCAGTTTTTACTTCATGTGTTTTGAAGCTTTGTTATTAGGTACATTTACATTTAGGACTGTTAACATCTTGGTAAATTGACCCTTTTATTATTATATAATGTCTTTCTTTACCTTTGGTAATTTTCCTTGCTCTTCATTTTGATTAGCATTTACATAGTATATCTTTTCTATACTTTTAATCTACCTGCATTATTATATCTAAAATAGATTTCTTGTAAATAGAACATAGTTGAGTCTCTTTATTTAGTCCAATCTGACAATATGTTGCCTTTTAGTTGTTTTGTCCAGGACATTTACATTTAATGTAATTATTAATAGGCTTGGGTTTAGGTCTACCAATTTATTTTCTGTTTGTCCACTTGCTTTTATTAATAGTTCTGTTTCTCCTTTCCTGCCTTCTTTTGCATTACGGTATTTGAATATTTGTTAAATATTCCATTTAAACTTATCTATTGCATCTTTGTATGGCTTTTTTTAAATAATTGACCTAGGAATTACAATATACATACTTAACTTTTCATTGTCCACTAAAAATTAATATTTTACCACTTAAAGTAAAATGTAGAAAATGTATGGCTAGGCACAGTGGCTCACACCTGTATTCCCAACACTGAGGTGGGAGAACCACTTAAGCCCAGGAGTTCAAGGCTGCAGTGAGCTATTATCACACCACTGTACTCCAGCCTAAGCGACAGAGCAAGACCCTGTCTCTTAAAACGAGCAAACAAACAATAACAAAACAAAAAATGAAAATTTATCACTATTCCACACTATTACCTTTATATTATATTGTCATCTATATTATATTTACATACATTAAAAATTACATCAATGTTTTACAGATGGTCTCTGACTTATGATGAAAATGCACTTTTGACTTACAGTATTTTCAACTTATGAAAGGGTTACCAAGATGTAACTCCATTGTTAGTCAAGGAGCACCTACAACTTTTTATCACAACCATCATACAAATTTTAAAGAACTATAAAAGAAGAAAAATACTTTATTATGTTTATCCAGATGTTTATAATTTCTGTAGCTTTCTTCTTCCTAAAGTTCCACAGTTCTCCTCAATATCATTTTCCTTTTACTTGAAGAAATTCCATTATCATTTTTTACAAAGCAGGTCAGTTGGAGATGAATTTTCTTAGTTTTCCTTAGCTGTGGATACCACTATTTCACCTTCATTCCTGAAAGATATTTTGCCATATATAAAATTCTGGTCTCAGCATTTCAAAAATGTTGTTCCATGGCCGTTGGCTTTCACGGTTTCTCTGAAGTCATTACAATCGTTGTTCTCCTGTAATACATCAATTTCCTCTAGCTGATTTCAAGATTTTTTTCTTTGTCTCTGGTTTTCAGTAGTTTATAATAATCTTGGCATAGGTTTCTTTATCCTATCTTGTAGCTCACTGAGCTCCTTAAATCTGTATGTCTTTCACCATATTAGGGAAGCTTTCATCCACTTTTTTCTTCAAATACTTCTTCTGCACCACAATCATCTCCATCTGGAACTCCAATGGCACAAATGTTAGACTTTGTGATATTGTCTCAAAGTATCCTGAGGCTTTGTTCCTTTTTTTAGTCTTTTTTTCTCTTTGTTGTTCAGATTAGAAATTTCCATTCATGTAATCTCTATCTTTAAATTCACTGACTCTTTCTTTTGTCATATCTACTCTGCTTTTGAACACATCCCATGATTTTCTTCAAATTTTTGATTACTATATTTTCAGTTATAAAATTTCCACTTGGTTCTTTTTTATAGTTTCTATTTATTTTTTTACTGAGACTTTCTTTTTATTTCTTAAAGCATGGTTCTAATAGCTGTTTTAAAGTCACTGACTAATATAAAACATCTGAGTAATCTCAGGGTTGGCATCTTGTCTTTTCCCTTGAGACTTAATCAGACTTTCCTGGTTCTGTGTCTAGTAATTTTTTAAAAATCATATCATCAACTTTTGGGTCTTGCTCAAATTTTATTAAGAACAGTGTAGTGCAGTGTGTGTATGTGTGTATGTTTTACAGGTTAGAATCAGGCTGTATATTCCAATCTGTTTTTGTGGATTATGGTTCTAGTATCAGTTCAGTTTTCAAATATCTTGCAATGTTATTAGAATCTGTCCTACATGTGCATCAGCCAGAAACCAGTCTGATATTTGAGAGGCTGTCTATAGCTAAGCTCGTAAAGCATTTGGTCTAACATTTAGGGTCAGATCCATGTTGCATGGCTCAAGGGTGGGCCTAGGAGTTCATAGACAACATCAGGGGTCTCTTTCTCTTTTTTTTGAGTCAGAGTCTCACTCTATCACCCAGGCTGGATTGCAGTGGCACGCTCACGGACACCGCAGCCTTGACCTGCTGGGCTCAGGTGATCCTTTCGCCTCAGCCTTCCAAGTAGCTGGAACTACAAGCATGCGCCACCACACCCAGTTAATTTTTTGACTTATTGTAGAGATGAGGTCTTGCCAAGTTGCTCAGACTGGTCTCAAACCCATGGGCTCAGAGAATCCTCTCACCTCGGCCTCCCAAAGTGCTGGGATTATAGGTGTGAGCCATAATCTCTTTTTCAAGCTCCCTTTTAACTGTGAAGTGCCCCCAACTCTCTGACACTCTAGTACTCTACCTCCAACTCCCCCTTCTGGTTCACTGACTAGAAAGTTCTGCATTTCTGCAACTAGGTCTGTCTCTGGGGCCAAACAGTAGAATAAAAAAAGAGAGAAACAATAGGAATTACTCTACACTGACTACTCCTCTGATCAGAGAGAATTCCCCTTTCTCAGATTTTTAAGTGTCTGCTTGGATGCTGCTGCTACCACAAAACTGCAGTTTTAGGAGTGAGGCTCTGTGGCAGAGCTTGGAGAGAAGACAAAAAGAGAAGACCATTTCCTCCATGTGTTCTGTCTCATAGAGCCTCTCTTCCCATTCCTTGGATCAGAATATCCCTTGGAATCCTTTTGTGCACACTCTGCACAGTCCCAGGATTCATGCTGTCTTTGAATTCAGACTGGAAGACACAAAGTGGGTGGGGGGTAGATCCAGGAAACTCATTGACAGAGCTTTTGTATTTAAAGGTCTGTTTTCTTTCTCCAACGTACCTGCTACCACTTACTTTTCAGAGTCCTCAGATAGCTGCTCCAGACATTCTGTTCAAGGTTTTCAGTCACATTAGTAGGAGTGAAGGGATGGAGTGTATTTACTCCATCTTAATCAGAACTGAAACTTAGCCACCATTTTTGAAGGAAAGTTTTGCTGGATGAAATTCTAAATTACCAGTTATCTGTCAGTACTTTGATGATACTGTTCTTCTGTCTTCTGACTTCAACTGTTGTTCCTTTTTTTTTTTTGAGTTGGAGTCTCACTCCGTCATCCAGACTGGAGCGCAGTGGCACGATTCCGGCCACTGTAGCCTCGACCCGCTGGGCTCCAGTGATCCTTCCGCCTCAGCCTTCCGAGTAGCCAGAATTACAGGCGTGCACTACCACGCCCGGCTAATTTTTGATTTATTGTAGAGATGAGGTCTCGCCAAGTTGCCCAGGCGGATCTCGAACCCGTGGGCTCAGGCAATCCACTCACCTCGTCCTCCCAAAGCGCTGAAATTACAGGCTGAGCCACCAAGTCCGGCCAACTGTTGTTCTTAAGAGTCAACTTAAGGCTACATATTTAAAGGCTACATATTTTATGAATCCTACAAGCATATTTACATGATATTTATATAATTTTTTACATGATATTCTGGAAAAGGCAAAACTATGTGTCAGAAAACAAATCAGTGTTTGTCTGAGGCAGGGGGAAAAACTGACTACAAAGGAGCATGAGAGAAGTTTCTGGGGTGACGGAAATACTCTACACCCTAATTGTGATGATGGTTATTTGATTATAATTGTTCACCAATCCTAACTTAAAATAGATAAATTTTATTGCACACCAACTATACCTCAATAATGCTTGGGGATATGGGAAATAAAGTATGGTGTCAGTCTGTATTGCTCTTTTGTAGTTGATGTTTCTTTTCTTCTTACCTGGTTTAAATATTTTCTTCTTTTGTTTTAAACTACTATTTGGTATACATTGTGCTTCCTGTTTCTATGGATTTATATCAATTCTGAAAAATTCTCAGACCACTCTCTCTCCAATTAAATGCATGTTTAACATTTTTCTTCTAACCATGTATCTGCCTTTCATATTTCTATCTCCAATGGTTTCTATATTGCATTTGGGTTATTTCTTTAGCCCTCTGTTTCTATGAGGTCTGACAATTAAGTTTGTAAGCTTGCCACTGTGCACTTACATTGGCAGCATTGTATAAACAACTCGATAAGGTTTCATAACCTTAGTATATCAGTGTCTTACAGCTGTGTTCATATCAACGTGGTAGTGCCTTGCTGAGTGGCATTCATTAGTGTCGTTGCATGTTTTTGTGTGCATGTTTTGTGTGCATGTTTTGTGTTTTTTGTGTGCCAGAATGTTGGAGCTTGAATTAGAGTAAGAAATAAACATTAAATTTCTTGTTAAGCTTACAAGAGCAGAAGTAAAATCAGGGGCATGTTAGTTCAAGTTTATGGGGATAATGTCATGAAGAAAACAACAGTATACAGATGGATTAAACGTTTTTCTGCAGGGAGAGAAAGTGTCACTGATGAAGAGAGGTCAGGACAACCAATAACAAGCAGAACTGATGACAACATTGCAAAAATTTGTCAAATTGTATGACAAAATCATTGGCTGACTGGGAGAAGCATAGCAGACAAAATAAACATCGATAGAGAAACAGGACAATCTTAATGAAAATCTTGATATGAGAAAGGTGTTAACAAAAATGGTCCTGAAGAAGCTCTTGCATATGACAATGCACCAGCTCTCACTGTCTGTGAGGGAGTTTTTAGCCAGTAAACAAATAACTATATTGGGACACCCCCTCCCTATTCACCCGATCTGGCCCCAATGACTTTTTTCTTTACCCAAAGATAAAGGAAATATTGAAAGGAAGACATTTTGATGACATTCAGTATATCAAGAGTAATACAATAGCTCTGATGGTCATTCCAGAAAGAGTTCCAAAATTGCTTTTAACAGATGGACTGGGTGCTGGCATTTGCATAGCTTCAAGGGGAGTACTTCAAAGGTGACGGTAGTAATATTCAGCAATGAGGCTTATAGCACTTTTTCTAGGATGAGTTCATGAACTTAATTGTCAGACTTTGTATTTACAAATTCTTTCCTCAGTTCCCTGTGTCATTTAACTTACCTATTAACTTTTAAATGTCAATGATTTTTTTCCAAATTTGATTGGTCATTTTTGGTATTTTATTTTCAATTCTATCTTTTACTTCTTTAAATGTTTTATATATAGTCATTTCATATTCTATTTTGGGAATTTCAGTATCTGTAGTTCATAGAGATGGAATTTGTTTGTTCCTGTTGGCTTCTCTGGTGACTTGTTTTCCCATATGTCTGTTTTTTTTTAATGTGAGCTTGTAATTACTGTACTTGATATTTATGAATTCTGAGAGTGCTGGATTGAGGATGATTCTCTTCAAAGAAAATTTTTACTCTTTCTATGGGTGATAGGCCCTGGTAGCTCTATCAACTTAAGTCCTTAAATTTCATTTATTGGTTGGGTATTTTCCCAACTGAGTAATTTAAATTTGGACTCTATGCCTATAAGTTCAGAGCTACTGTTATGAAGACTCAGGGAAAACTAATGTATTTTATTTCTCAACCTATAACCAGCATGGACAGACAGACTCCTTAACCAGTAAGCAAATATTTCCTCATTAGATTCCTTAGCTACTAGGCAAATCACCCACAGACTACCCTTTCTCTCTGGTCTCTTTGGGTATTCTGGTGGAGTGGGTAGTGGTCAACTTCCTTACTTTGTGTGAGCACTGGTCCTAGGTTCCCATTGCTGCATGACTTTTTACCCATCGATGTTAATCCCCAAAGCCCCCGGTTCCAAGAATGAACATGTGCTCTTAAGGAGCTTCTGGGTTTATTCATTCTTATTTCAGGTTACTACTCAATTATTTAGTCACTGAAGATCTATCTTCTTATCTTTTGAGGAATGTAAAATGCATTTTTTAAATGTTTACTGTAATTTATCCAGCACCTGGGTGTGCTTTTGAAACAGGGTACTTTATTATACCTAGTCCACCAGAAGCCAGAAGCAGTAGATGGCTATGTAAAGAAACAAAACAGGTCTTTAAATGTCAAAGGAAAGATTGATTTCCATCGTGTTTTTATAACTAGATACCTTTGTTTTCTCATAATAAAACAGTTTCATCTTTACCATTATCACCTGCATTATACTAAAAATTTATGACAGATTGTTGCTTTTAAAGCATCTATTTTTACAAGTGAAATCAAGAAATTTCGTTCAACTAGATATAGCAGTCAATCAAAGTACTGAAGACGTACCACAAAAGTAATCTAAAAGAAACACTTGGTACTTAAAATCTCTAAATTTGTGCCTTTTGTTTGTTTTAAACATCCCCCAAAATATTTATTATCCACAAATCAATTGTTTACTGAATATCTTCTGTGTAGGAAGAACTCACTCCCACACAAAAGTAACTAAGATCCAAAACTTGCTCAAATTAAGTTAGTGATTCAGACAAGAATTAGTGCACTATAAAATTAATCTTAATACATAAAATATTAATTGCTATACAAAAGTTAAAATGTTCCAAATTCAAAAAAAGGAAACATCACATTTATTTGGGGCATAAAACTAGAAGAGTAGAAAAAGCTTCACTAAAAGATCAGATCAATATGGCTATGAAAGATGATTAAAATGATATGCTAGTGAGAAATGAGTTGGGGCAGAGAGAGAAACTGTAGGTTAAGTGAACTGCAAAAGCAAATGCATAAAGATATAAAAGTATGAGATTTGTTCAGCAAGTAATAGGTAACTGAATCTGGAACAATTAAAACTCTCAATTATTGAGCGTTTTCTTTCTTCCAAATTCAGAATCACTGACTTTCACTTGGTCTTCTTTAAATGATATTCTCTTTTCCAATTCTCAACCTTGAATACTATCTCTTCTTGGAAGGTCCTCATCCAACCCCACAATATGTCATAAACATCTATAAGTTCTTCAAGAAAGCAATTACCTAGCAGTCAGACTAGTAAATGTGGATCAACTCATCATGTAACTTATGGCAATTGCCAATCCACACTGTAATGCAGTATTTTTTTCCATGCCCACCTCACTGACTAATCCTCCCCAAGAGCAAGGATAACTTGTTCTAGCAAAGTATCAGATACACATATTATTCTAAAAACAGGGGTAGAAAAAGTATGGGAGAAAGAGTAAAAGGAAAATCCTGTAAATTTCTTGCATTAATGAAGGAACTTTGGCAGATAATGCAGAATCATAATATGTCACTGGCTGAGAAGACAAAAATGTAGCAGCAGACTCTAAGGCTGTGCACTGTCCAGTAGAGCAGCTACTAGTAGCATGTGGCTGTTGAGCACATGAAATATGGCTAGTTCAAATTCAGATGTGCTTTAAGTATAAAAAACACACCAGATTTCAAGGACTTAGTATGGAAAAAATGCAAAATACTTCAACAATGTTTATACTGATTACATTAGAACTTTTTAGATATACTGGGTTAAATGAGATGCATTATTGAAATTATGTTCACCAGTGTTTCTTACTACTTTTTAAAATGTGGCTACTACACACTTTAATGTTACATACATGTGGCTTACATTACATTTCTATTGGACACTGTTGCTTTCAGAATTGAACCTAAAAGATCAGAAAAATTGAAACTGTAACATACCATAAAAAGAGAATCAAGAGGAAGAACTGGTTTTATTGAAAAGAAAATGAGACTTTTTAAATGAGTTTGATTTAAGGGGTCCAATAAATAAAAATTCAGGTCTGGAAATCAGAAAAGTCTGGGATGGAATTACAGAATTAGGAAAACTCTACAGAGATGATATAGTTGAAATTTTGCAAGAGTAGGTGAACCTCCACAGAAAAACTTCAATCACACAGATTGGAGAAGAGGAGGAAGAATCAGCAGGTAGATTTTCTCAAAGGACAGGAAGAGCTGGCATCCCAAACTGGACCTCTGAAATCATTTCCCACAGAAACATGACACTAACAGTATTATAATTTAGGAATCTTCTAGACTGAATATATTTGAGGCTGAAAATAGGAACCCAAGTATATTAGAAAATATTGTTTCCAAGGAAAAGTATATTCTAAACTCCAAACAGGCAACTCCACTGCTTTTTATATATAAACAGACAAAAAGCCCTGCAAGTTATTTTCTATCATAACAAAGTACATATACAGATTCAGGCATGCAAAGCATTTTAGTTATTGCTGCCATAAGATAGAAAAAAGAATTGGCTATGGACACTTCTCTCTCTAATAATAATATATACTATACTCAGCCACTGGAAATAATACTTGAAAAAAACAAAAAAATATAGTTCAAGTTCAAAATCCACATACCTTCCACATCTCTTTTTATTTTTACTAAAACGTAAAAAAGTTGGAGCTGTTATAAGCAAAAGATTATTTGAACTAAACACAATTTCTTCAAAATAGAGTTATGCACATGTTGGGTATACAATTTCAAAGCATAGAATACTTTTTCCTCTCACTTAGGAGACTTAATAGAGACCTATTTGTATTCTCAGGTATATTACAAATAGGCAATCAAGAAGTGCAAGTTGACTACTATTCTCATGTGTTCAGAAGGAACTTATTAGACAAAGGTCTATTTTTTGCAGAAAAGAGTTCTAGCAAAGGATATCCCACATATCACAAATAATTTAATTTTCCCAGAATGGAATTATAAAGCCAGATATCCTGCCAAATAGGTTTTTTATTGAAAATTTTAGCAGTCTTAATTTACTTGCCAAGACTCTGAGCTCAATGGATTTATCATGTAGTTGGGTACAGTAATTACAATTTGAGAGGGAATGGATGCTAAGTGCCCTACTTGCCATGGTGCTTCAGAGGCAGAGGTCATCTCCACCTAAGGAGGATATCACAGGAGGTGGCATCTATGTTGAGCTTAGAATTTAACAGATAAAGAATGGGGAAGACATTAAAATCCTAGTAGAAACAAAGCATAAACAAGCACCAGGGACTTGAATAAATGAGGTGCACATATAAGAAACAGTGAAGCCGGGCTCGGAGGCTCAGCCTGTAATCCCGCGCCTTGGGAGGCTTAGGTGAGTGGATTGCCTGAGCCCATGGGTTCGAGATCCGCCTGGGCAACTTGGCGAGACCTCATCTCTACAATAAATCAAAAAATTAGCCGGGCGTGGTAGCGCTCGCCTGTAGTTCCGGCTACTTGGAAGG
>CAUYQG010231232.1:0-12862 GCA_963574415.1 Tarsius wallacei
AAAAAAATAGGCCATATACAAAGAGACAATCATTTGACCTGGGAAGAGGACAATTCTGGAAACAGCCGATTGAAAATGTCACTGATCTCCTGTCCTTTGCTAAGGAGCTTCTCTGGCTACCAGCCGGGCTATATTGAGAAAACTTAAGTGAGATACCCCATTTGGGGATCACATATAAACCTGGGATCAAGTAGCAAGGAACTCCAGGGTGAAGAGCAGAAAACTCAGGGTCATGGAGAGATAGTTTGTCCTGCAGAGATCAGTAAATCTCTCAAAAGAAAACTAATGATCTTGAGAGTTTTTCTCCTCTTGTTCCCAAATAGTTGGAAAGAAAGTAACAGATAGGTTGAGTCCTATCTGTCCTTAAATGAGGTGTAATGCAAGGAGCTCAGGGAGCAAAGAGATTTTCCTATGGTTTTTTTAGCAGGGTACCAGCACAGCTGCTGATGTCAGTGCCCTGCCTGCTGCTATATTGCTGACCACAGACACAGAAATGCCCAGGTGTTTTGCATCCACAGGATTAAAACTCCCCAGTAATCATGCATGTCAGCAGGGGAGAAAAGAAAGGGAAAGGATACCTCCAAGACAAATGGAAGCCTCAACTGGGTCATGTACAGCCTGAGAACATTATCAAGGTCAGTGACCCAATTTCCTCAGCAGAAAAAAATTAGGACACATGGTTTGAAAAGTGATTAAGAATTCATGTATAAGAAAGTTCTCACAGAGGAAGGATCCTATTGAATACACTGTTTATTCATTTTATTCTCTTAAAGGAGTAAATACAAATCAACAAAATTAGGAGAATTCTGTAAAACCAGGACATATGGTCAGCATGGACTTGTAAAATGTCTCCAACAAGACACTGGTTGGTAGAAGGAGAGTAGGACATGATGGCCACCCTGATTCATCCCCATCTCCCTTCTTTTCCTGTTCCACACTCTCCCTGTTCAGCTTGCAGACTCAATTCTGATCTGTGAACATGAGGTAGAGGTCAAAATTTTTATTGTGGTAAAAACGCATAGCATTAAATTTATCACCTTAACTATTTTTAAGTGTGTAATTCAATAGCCTTATGCATCTTCACATTGCCATGCAAACAGATCGCTAGAATTGTTATCTTGCAACACTGAAACTATATGAGGCACACGCCACATTTTGAAATTCAGTTGTGTGTCATCTTTCTTTTTCCCTACTCTCTTCTCTCCTCTTTCTGAATATTTTCATTACTTTTCTTCCATTTCTTCTTATCTCCTTTGTCCTGTTTTTCTAGTCTCAGAATAGGTTTAAGAGAAGGTAGAAATTACTGAAATAATTTTGAAGTCATAGTAGAGTCTCAAATTTTAGAATTTGTAGTCATAAAAATCAAAGCTGTCAAGCTTCTAACTTTACCATGGCCCCATCTGACTCCTACTCTCAATTCTGCTTGGGGGATCATCTCTGTGACACCCATCACAGCCACAGAACATCTTCACAGATGAATATACGGAAATTTTCCCCATCCTCTTAGTATATGACTAATTCAAATGCTTTCCTAACTGCTACCAACTCTCAATCAGATTTTCACTATCTACAATTTTCAACTATCTCAGAACTAAAGTTCCTCATTTAGAGTAGAGACTGGAGCGCCTCCTAGTCATCTAAAATCATTAAGCCAACTAGTTCATCAGCAGAGCCCCAGAGCCCTCATTTTATTTTCTCCTGAGGAACCACCACCTACAGATGATGTCAAGAGCAAAAGGATTGCCAGGCTGATTGCCTTTTTAAAAAAATTAAACTGTTTTTGTCTAAAAACTGTATTAATTAAGATTACCATATTAAAATATTTTTTAAAATCGCATCTTCAAGATTGCATGCGATTCTTCCAGTTTATTTCAAAATAAGTCCTTAGCAATTTATTGAAGGTCCATTGTAAGCTAGATCTTGTGCTAGGTCTTAAATTAAACATTAATAAGATATTGTCTGTACTCACAAGACATTGCTGTATAGTAGGAAAGACATACACATATGTGTGTGTCTGTTCATATATCTAGTAATCCCACACAAAGTACAAAGTGAACACAAAGCAGGGAGACCTTTCTTATAACAAAGAATGGTTAGACAAGGATTTAAGAAGCACATGGTCATTTTTGTCAATTTCTTAGAAAAGATGGACTGGAATGGAATCAAGAGATTAAGTAGAGATATTATCTTGGGAGTGGAATAGAAACCTTTACTAAATGAAAATAAAAGAGGAGAGGATGGACAAAGATGGAAGAGGAAGTCGGTGGACAGAAGTATAACAGTCTATTTTTTATTATTAACTTAACTTATTTTTAAGGAACATATGAATATATTCTCAAAATATATATAGTTTAAACTCTTCTCTGACTATACTTTCCAAATGCATAGCAATTTGCAATATGACTTATGTGCTCAATTATATGCCCTGATAATGTATTAATGGTAGTACATTTGCTTCATGATATTACATAGTGATTTATCGCAATTTCTGCAGCCAGTCTCTGAGAAACACTTTGTGTTTTTATTTTCATTATTACCAAAAAAAAAATGCTGCAGTAAATATTTTATGCATATCTCTCTGGCAGATGCCAAAATGAAGTGAAGAGATAGACCATGTATTATGTAGAATACTACTAGTACTCAAGGCAGAGAAATAGGTAGGAAAGTAATTGGCATGTTAGGGCAGCAGTAAGTGCAGTGATGCTGGAGAGAGTAAGTAGGCAGAAAGGCAGTGGCTGAAGTCAAATGTCAAAAGTGCGGCAGGGAGCTAGATGGACTTGCATAATGCAGTTAAGAATTTGGTTTTCATTTGCATGAGATGGCAAGACATTAGAGAGTTGTGAGCATAGAAATGAAATTATCTGAATTAGGCATTTAAAAGATTAGTCTGTCTACTATGTGGAGAACAGACTGAAGAGGGACAGAGGAGATCAGTTAAGTTTATTGCAGGCAGGTGGTTATTGTGGTTTGGATCAGGGTCATCGGAAGAGGTCATGAGAATTGGTTGATTATAGGCATGTTTTGAAGAAATGGCTGATAGAACTTTCTAATGGGTCAAGTGAAGATATGAGAAAAGTGAGAGGACAAGGACAATTTCAAAGTTTTTGGTCAAGGGGATCAGAAGAACTGGTAAATGGAGTTGCCTTGAACCTAAATAAGGAAAAGTTCACAAGAAGCAGATGTAATATAAGGAAGGCTCAGTTGGGGGGTGGTGGAACTCAGTAGACCATTTTCAGATATATTAAGTAGAGAATGGCAAAAAGGAAACACCAAATAGATTATTTGATATATGAGACCAGAAATCAGAAGAGCCATCTGGGCTTCAGTTATAATTTTGGGCATTTGAATGGTATTTAAAGCCAAGAGACTGAATGAAACCACCTGGGAATAAAATATTGGTAGATTTTTTTAAAAAAGTTTCAGGAGAAATCCCTGAGATTAGAAATCAGAAAGATGAGGGTTAAACAACACTAAAGGAGATCGAGAAGGAACAAGTGATGATCCTGAAGGGGAATAAAGAGGGAGTGGGGTCTCTAACCCCAATAAAGGAAGTATTTAGAGAAGAAAAAGTTCTACAATGTCAAATGTTTTCTCTATGGTAAGTTTGAAATACTAGCTGTAGCAAAAAATGCAGTAATAAATACTAAATTTTACAATAAATGTTAGTTTTTCCTTTTAAAATATAGAAATAATCTGAGTGGTTTTCCTATCTGGTTCTTAAAAGACTGCTTAAGAGACACCACTAAATGGAATAACATGATAAGGCAAGTTAAAACTGTATGACTGGGCCTGCTGGCACTTGGCCAGCACTGCATTCAACAAGATGCCCAAGATGCCCAAGAGAGAGGTCAATTCTGGTGACGGGCGAGAAAAGGGGAAGCCCACCAGGAGAAGAGTAAGAATCCTGCCCCTGGGAGAAATAACACCAGCAAGATGGCAGAATGAGAAACCCTGGACTCCCCTTTCCCCAATGGACACACCCATTCAACAACAACAAACAGATCGATTCCCTTTGTGAGAAACCCAATAATAGTTGGGAGGCCCCAGCACCCCAAATTAGTGAGAAGCCAGTCACATCAAAGATGGCAGGAAAATTTGTGACATCCTCTCACCATATTTCCAACCTCTAGCATAGTGTCGTACTAGTGAGAAAAAACTCCCAACTTCAGCCTCTCCCTGGTGAGGACAGAAACGGACAGGACATCCAACATTCCAACTTTTCCAGGGGCTGCCTGAGAGACAGTCTTCTGTCTTGCCTGTCAAGGAAAGCTGATAGGACCCAGGATATTCCTGATGTGTAGGGGCCACTGAGAACAAAAAGGGCAGTTTGAAGTATCACACAAGCCCTTACCATAGCCCCTCCCCCAACTCAGTACATATTCAACGGGCAAAAGATCCCAGCTCCCAGCTTCTCCCTGGGGAGGGAAAAAGTTGAACCAAATGTCCAATGATCCGGTTTCCTGGTAGTTTCTCACCTTTCTTAGAATACCAATGAGACCAACATATTCTTGATGCCTGGGGGCCACTAACAACTATTGTGGTTTGAACTAGCACAAAGGTTTGAGAAGTCCCCAAAATCTCTGACCAGGATGAATGGTGAGGTTCTTCTCTGTATGAAGTCGGTATACACAGAATATATAGTCTTCCCGCATACACAGAGTAGCCTTCAGTAGATCACATTTTGGCCACACACAAAAAAAGCAAAACAAGTTTAAGGAAGCAAAATCATACCAAGTATCTTTTTCAACCAAAATGGAATAAAACTGAAAAATTGACAAATATATGGGAAGTAAACACCACAGTCTTGAATAAAAATTTGGTCAAAGAATAAATCAAAAGGAAAATTAGAAAATGACTTGAGACATAAAAACAACAAAAGCAAAAGTAGATCATCAGGACAATATAAAATATCCTACACAGCAAAGACAATGATCAACAAATAAAAAGACAACCCATTCCATAGAATGCAAGCAAATATTTGAAAAGTGTATGTGTGATAAGGGGTTAATTGTCAAAACATATAAGGGACTCCTATAATTCAATATCAAATCATCATAATCTGATTTAAAAATTGAAAAAAGACTTGAACAGACATTTCTCCAAAGAGGACATATAAACAGGGTGACATTTACCCCCAAAATTAAGAATAGAACTACCATATGATTCAGTATTCTGACTACTGGATATTTATTCCAAAAAGTTGAATTCAAGATCTTGAATATTTGCCTTCCTATGTTTATTGCAGCACTATTCACATTAGTCCAAGTATAGAAGCAGACTAAGTAGCTAATGATGGACTAATGAATAAAGAAAATGTGGTACATGTGTACAATGGAATATTGCTCAACCTTAAAAAAAGGGATCCTGTCACATTCAACTACATGCTAAGTGAAATAAGTCAGTCATAGAACACAAATCCTGCATGATTCCACTTATCTGAGGCATCTAAGATGTTATTTTTTATTCAGATTCCCACAGACACAGACAGTAGACTGGTGGTTACCAGAGACCAGGGGAAGAGGAAATGAGGAGATGTTGGTCAAATGGCACGTGTTTCGGTAATGTAAGGTGAATAAATTCTAAAGATCTACTATACGACATCATGCCTATATTGACACTATGAATTGTATACCTAAAGTTTTTGTTAAGATAGGAGATCTCATGTTTATTGTTCTTATCTTAAAAAATTTGAACCTCAGAAAATTAAAGGGCCATAAAAGACAAAATGAAAGGTAAAACCCCAAACAAAAACAAAGAGGGAGAAAAGCAAAACTGGAAGAGCTGGCATACCCAAAAGGAACAAAAGAATGTCAACAGCCAAAGAAACGAAAAGAGAGAACATGTGTCTTTGATGCAACAGAAGCAGCAGCTAGGGCTAAACATCATTAAAGATAGATCCTTTATCCTTTTTTAGTTTAATTCACAGGAATATTTTTTAAAACTATTTTAAATGCACATTTTAGTAGCTCCAGAGATAGGTTTATAATAAGGCAAAAACTTCATTTATCTTATTTTAAAAGAATACGTTTAGGTAATCGTAAATATTTTTAAGAAGTGATATGACTAACTTCATAATTTTTGCTATAATAAATTATAAAATATTGAATTAAGAAAAGCTTAACTTCTGAATGTGTAAAGTTTTTATGATATTTTGAGGAACTTTTTTATCCTACCATGAGAATCAAACCACAAATAGAATTTCAGAGTCATGGTTATGTACATAAAATATCTTAAACATGTTGGCTTTTGATAAAATTATTTCAAAGTTAATTATGTGGATATCCACACTCGAGTTAATATACGCTCTGAAACTGTGACTGAAATTTTTTGTTAAATGTGTAATTTTATATTACATTATAAATGTGTGATCTCTAAAAATGAAATATCTTAGAATGTTTCAAGAGTTGAATCTACTACATTTGCTATCTTTTTATGGGTTAAATTTTAATGCCTCAAATTTGTAACTTGGAAATCACTGGAATAACTGTTTCCAAAAAAAGATTACAACTCAGTGGCTTCGATTTTCAATATTACATTAAGAATTATATTTAATTTTTTGTTTGCGTAATGCTCACAAGATTAGAAATCTTTACATTATGATGTCTAATTTACTTTAAAATATGCCAAAACCACACAGTGAGATATTAAGTAGTGTTAGAAGTTAAGTTTCACATCTAGGTTGAGAACCTATACTGCATAGCTTATCAGCTAATATTCTAGCCAAGTGCATCAGTTATTCATGTATTGATCAACTCCTGAGGCAATACTAATCATCATAATAATGCTAGAAATGATTTTTTATAAAAATGCTGTTGCCTTTTTAATTTCAGAGTCCTGACAGTTTATGATGTACTTCTGCAGAGTGTGGTGGTGAGACTCAGAGCTGGGAGTGGGGAAGGGTCCTCCCAAGAAATCCATCAGAAGACTTCCATGTTGGACAGTGAGTATCTGAATGTGGCATGACATTGACACTGAAGCAACTCTTCAGGAGACAAGCACTCTCCAGGGTTCAGCCTACTCTGCCCTATTTGTCTTCAAAGGAGGCACAGAAAAAAAGACACGTTCTTGAAAATTCTCCAGGTTCAGTTCTTGAGTCACAGAAGGTCCCAGCATCTCAAGAGGTTTATGAACGCCTCCCCTGGCACTGTGTCACTGGTGGCACAGAAGTACTCAGCCGAATCTCTCAAATGGGCTGAGGATTTTTTCAGGTGGAAGGAGGATTCACTCTTCTTAAATTCTGCCTCAAAACCTTTGATCCATTAACCGGGGTGTTCCCTGGAACATACTTCAGCAGAAGCTCGAGTCCTTGGTTGGGGTATTGTACATACCAGAAGAGATACGACGAATAAGAAAATGAACAGTTGCACCTCAGCTCGAGAGGGGCTCCTCCAGAGACAGTGATGTGGCCAACGGGCTGGGTCACGGACTGGGCTCCAGTTCCTCCTACAACATCAATGCTGTGTAAGTAAAAACAGCGCAGACCTGGCTATGAAGAAAAGATGTCTCTAGTCAGACCCAACGAGAACATGGTCTCTTTTATGAGAGGAGGAACAGGAATGAAATGTTACTCACCAAGGGCAAAAATCACCTCAAGCACCAGGACGAGCAGCAGGAGCATGGCTGAGCAGCGGACGCTCTGTAGGGCCCTAAGCAGGTGGGACAGCAGCCAGGGTGACTGAGTCTCAGGAGCTAGGAGCAGTGAGGAGGTTGGGCTGGACAAGGCCCTGGCTTTGGAAAGTTTCAAAATCGGTTAAAGAGAGGCCTTTTCTCAAGAGTCTGGGTGCTTTCTGGCATGGTGTTTTCGTCTCAGGTCCCTATCTACACAGACATCAGTGAGGACACATCAGTGAGCTACAAGGAGGAGGAGTACAGGGGATGATGATGGTCAGCCAGAAGAACAGATGCCACCTTTGTGCAACATCGCCCTCTGGAGACCAGAGGCAGGACCAAGGATCCAAGGGGGTGGACTGTTTCCTTTGCCTTTCAGAGATGTGATATCAAAACTGACAGAAAGTGTGTCTTCCTTCCCGAATCTGTGACGATGTCACTTCTGTATGATACATAATATTGGTTTTAAAATACATTAGAAATAAGAATTTTGTGCAAATGGAAGAGCAATTTACTTCAGTGAGAAACAGTCACAGAAGACAATATTCTAGACTTTGGAATACCATTAAGACAGACGATATTTTTTAAAAGCCACTCATCAGGGAGGGGGAGAAAATCAGATTCCTCAGGCTGAGCTGAATTTTACATGTCCCCTTGCTGTTGGATGTGAGCATCAGAGTGGGAGGAAGAGATTTGGTGTTAAATAAAATAAGACCAGAGACTCACTTAAAATTAGTCTGGATCATGTCGTTAACTAACGTAAACCGATAAAGGCAATTATTTTCCTCGTGAGGTGGAAAAAGACTCCTTAGTTTTAGGTCAAGGTTAATGTTTCTAAGGCTAGAAGAAAATAACTTAGGTATCCCATGTTTATAAAGAGAAAGTGAGAGTACTGTTCCAATTGTCAATGATCAAAATAGACTGATATATTATGACAAATTATGGAATGTCACACTAAAAAAAAGCATTAACAAAGTGCGCTTATGGAGAAACTTGAGCAGAATAATGAGGAAAAGAAAATGTAACAAGCAAATAAGAGATTCTGAAGAAAATGAAGGAGAAAAAAAGTAAATCTACATGAGCTCAATAAAGCAACTTGGATGGATTTAGAGTCTATCATACTCACTGATCTATCACAAAAACAAAGACCAGAATACCACATGTTTTTACTCATAAGCAGTCCCTGAACATTTACCACAATGCTGTAAGAAAGGGATTGATAGCAGTGGGATACTATCGGGGTTGGAAGAGAGGACACAACATCAGTAAGGATACCTGATCTCAAACCAGGCAAAGTGGGGACCAAAGGGAGGCCCGAACTTTACCTGTATGATGTCCCTTGTATACCTAATCCTGAATTGTACCCTACATCTTAAAAATAAAATTTTTTTAAAAAGCTGGAAAGAATTCTACCAGCAGACAAGAAATGAGAGGAATCTGTAGATGGTGTAGAAGACATGGGAGCAATTGACTATGACACTCCACAGAGCTAAGCAAGCAGCAGTCCATGTAGGTGGGAGACAGGGCGTATCAAGCAAGAGCAATAGGCCCAACAAGATGAAGGTATTCAGCAAGAAGCTTGCTCCATCAAACTTATTTTAGCATCGAATCATTAGATCTTAAAAATAAAATAAATGAGAAGAGAAATCTCAGCTGAAATGAGAATCTGGTCAAAAAGGATTCTTTACAAGGTCAGAACAAACTTACTCCTTTCCACTTACTTTGTTGACTTGGACCAGACAGAAATCAGTTCTCCCAAATCAGGATATATTTTTAAGGGACTTATTTCAAGACAATATGCTATCTCATTTAATCCTAAAACCAATACTTATAATAGTATAACCTAAAATAAAATGGTCCATTAGTAGCATAATAGATATTCAAACCAGCACCACAAGCCATTTCTTTCCAGGCTTTTGGTCTATATATTGATTCTTCGTACAGATTTGTTTCACATGTATGACCAAATCATACAGTCATTTTGAAGTATTAAATGTTACTAGGATGGGCTTCTGATTCAAAATTTCTTGCTCGGCATATGTACTCTTCTCCTATCTTTCCAAAATTCTAATCAAAATAAAATTTAGAAGCATAGACAGGATGAACTGAATCCATAATGGTTAATGTAATAAAAAGATAAAGATATTAGTAGTTCCTATGAGAGGGAAAGCAGATGTGAGCACACTGATGAATAAGACAGAGAGAGATTACAGTAGAAACACGAGTGAAGGAAACGTACTCCATGGAACACTGAAGACGTTCTGGATTAAGAAAGAGAGCAGCTGTGATGGAGGGTGGGAGAGACAGAGCACAAAAGGACACAGTGAAGGTCTGTATGTGGAACAGCTACTCTAGCATCTCTCTGTACTCTTCACTCTATTGCTGTATTTATGTGTGAGAAGCATAGTTCGCCAGCATTTACTCTGGGGCATTTAATCTTCACCAGAGTTTAAATGAATTGCCTGGGAAGGCTGACTTTTTTTTAGGGTGAGTGGTTTACAGGCCAACTTCAAACGACAGTAGGTACAGGGAAAGAAGAGGAGCAACTTAATTACCAGTTCCTGCCTGTTCACCCTAATAAGAAGCCTGACTATTCACACAATAAGCCCACATGCCCATACTACTGGCCAGGCTCCTCATTCAAGAAGAGACATTGTGGGAAGTATGGGCATAATGACATAAGGAGTGCATCCTGCTACCCAGTCCTTCACTCTTAAACACAAACCAGGAGTAAAGTAACATTAGTTATATGTAAATATAGATGGAATCTCTTTCTGCTGGTCTTGCTACACATGGGAGCCCAGAGTCATCAACTGTGAATCCTCAGGATCTTTTCTACCTGGATGCAAACGGATGGGCAGAATGTCATGTAACCATACCCAAGAAGAACTAAGATAACACACTGATTCCTTGTTCTTATTTTCTTATATTTATTACTTGTATCTAGTTAGATGTTTTCTGTTAACAAGTGCTTTAACCTACTTTATTTCAACTCTCAAGATAAGTAAGACTAGCTGTATAAGCCCCACTAATTAGATAAAGAAATTAAAGTTTAGAATATAATTACATAAAGTCTGTTATTTCTGGAATACTGCCCACTTACCAGGAGACAAGTCTGATGAGCCGATGGGACCAGCCTGGTGCTGGAGGCAATCTGGAGGCTGGGTCCGCTGGAGTGAGCCTGGCCCTGGAGCAGGCCCGGAGACTGAGTCTGTTGGTGCCCACCCTAGATCCTGTTAACCAGGCGAATGTAGCCACCCTCAGATACTGTGGCTACTTTTGTCTCACAGTTGCCACTTTCCCCAGAAAATAGACCTCTGTCAATGAGAGTCACCATTGTCCAGTAGCTTATATATCTATCCTGATTTAGACGATAGCCAATGACTACTTTATTATTGTGATTTCTGGCTGGTACAAGACAACAGTCTTGCCCCTTTGTCTGAGGTGGGAGGGGTCAACTCTGTGAGGCAATTTCTGCTCCAGAGCTGGCCATGGGATTAGGCTGAATAAAGACTCCAGCTGAACCACACCCAGGTTTAGGCTTTCCCCTGCCTCAACCTGCTTCCCTCAGTAAATTATGGGCAAAGTATTCCCAAATCAGGATCTGTTTTTAAGGGACTTATTTCAAGACAATATGCTATCTCGTTTAATCCTAAAACCAATACATATAATAGTATAATCTAAAATAAAATGGTCCATTAGTAGCATAATAGATATTCAAACCAGCACCACAAGCCATTTCTTTCCAGAGTGCCATGGTACCAGGAAGCATACAATAAAAATGGCACTAAAACTTAAGTATCTGAGTCCAACAAAACTTTCTGTTCCTCCCTCATTGCCTATCAAATCCTTCATCCATGTCTTGGAAATATTTGTTCAGAGTATTCAGTTTTGCCGATTAAGAATTTGAATAAAATTCTAATTGGATTGCATATTTTGCATCCTTTTTATCAGTGACTATGTCAACAAAAGTAGGCAGAAATCTTAATTGTTCATTTCCAAGCTTTTCCCACTTCCTGGACTATATACACAATGTCATGACCAAAAAAATCACAACTTCAGTGGGCTTTTTTTTCACTTTTTTCCCCCTGTAATTCAATTTAACAGATAGTCTAGGGCCTTATTTTTATCAGGCCACAGATATTTTTCCTGGACTTGGCATATATTGCAAAGTAAGCCTATAGTGCATGCTAAGTAGTCGGGAGAGGGAGACATTTATATGATCTTCAGTGTTTTCAACTCTCCTTACCAACATTTGCCAAAATATACTCAATTCCCCATGGTCTTTGGTAATTGATCTGTACAGGTCTTTATTCACCAGACAGCAAAAGTCCCTTGGTGTCTGGAGCACTTTCAGATACTTACTGGAGATTCTTCTCAAGAAATCCAGTCATTCTGTGATCCCATGCCCTTGTGGGGGTATAGAGCATGCTATGACTACATCTAGTGTTCTCTACCATTTCCATACCACACCCAAGTACATAAGAGTCAGTATATTCACCCATAAGGCTCAAGTCAGGAGTTTTGAACTCTTTCAGTGTTTGCCCCCAAATGCAGCATAGACCCTTCCTGATTTTTCTTCTTGGCTACTATCTAAGCTTTTGGTTTTAACCTATTCTCAGTCTCTAACTTTACTCCTTTAGTGGTGTTATAGCTGAGGCTGAAGATGGGGTCAGGATTCTATGACTAAAATAGTTTATGACTTACAACATTTTCAGGGTAGTTTGCTTGTGACCTTTTCCTCGCTTTGCATTTCTGTTTTGCTGTTGCAGCCCTAAAGCAATGGCTGTCAAACACCTTGAATAACTAACTGAGGAAAGAGCAAGTTTTCCTTGGAATCATGAAGGAATATCTGTTATTGTATTAAAAATATTTTCTTAAAACCACCCATTGGGTACTATGCTTACCACTGCAGGGGAAGGCTAGCTCATCAGAAGGATGAGGGGTTGTGGGGTCCAATTCAGGATGTGGGGTCCAATTCAGGATTAAGTAAAAAGTGATCATCATGCAGGTAAAATTTGGGCCTCCCTTTGATCCCCACTTTGCCTGGTTTGAGATCAGGCACCCTTATTGATGTGGTATTCTCCCCCGCCCCCCACCCCAGCAGTATCCACTACTGCCAATCCCTTTCTTATAGTATTATGGTAAATGTTCAGGGTTCATTTATGAGTGAGAACACGTGATACTCTGTTCTTTGTTTCTGTGATAGCTCACTAAGTATTATAGACTCTAAATCCATCCAAGTTGCTGTGAA
>CAUYQG010231234.1:0-12081 GCA_963574415.1 Tarsius wallacei
TGCACTCCAGTCTGGGCGATGGAGTGAGACGCCAACTCAAAAAAAAAAAAAAAAGAAAAAAAAGAAAAATAAATCTTTAAGGACAAGAGGTTATGTTCTAGTGAGTCCTTTTTTTTTTGAGTTGGAGTCTCACTCTGTCACCCAGACTGGAGTGCGGTGGCTGCTCCTGGCCACTGCAGCCTTGACCTGCTGGGCTCCGGTGATCCTTCCGCCTCAGCCTTCCAAGTAGCTGGAACTACAGGCGCGCGCTACCACACGCGGCTAATTTTTTTATTTATTGTAGAGATGAGGTCTCACCAAGTTGCCTAGGCAGGTCTCGAACCCGCGAGCTCAGGCAATCCACTCATCTCAGCCTCCCAAGGCGCGGGGTTACAGGCTGAGCCCAGCTTCTAGTGAGTCCTCAAAAATTAAATTTCTACTGATAAAATAATGTGAGCTATATACGAGGATACGCTCAACAGCTTGCTTTTCATACCAACAGAGTATACACACTACACTGTGCACATATGCAGATTCCTCCAAGTCTGGGGGATCCCAAAAGATGCCATCAATATAGAGAATAGTTCTATGAGCGTAAGTTTAGAAGTCTTAATGAAGGGAAGATTTTTCTGTCATAATAAAAACCAAAATGTTTACCAAGTATATCCTACTAATTTTTACCCCTTTTCATTTCCTTGAGGATTGCGACTTAAACAGTACTGAAAATAGTTTTGAAAATAAAAAAAAAAATCTTGAAAAAGTCATATTTTGACAACATGAAGCTTGGCCAATTTTATGATTAGAATATCCATAGTGATGCCCTCACATTGTGAACATGGAATCCAAAAACCTATTAATAACAAAACCAAGGACAGAGGTATAAGAAAAATACTAAATAGATCTGTTTTACAATTATCTTGGAATTAACTAAATGGAAAATAAATAGGAATAAAATGTTCTGCAACATTAAGATATAAAGAAATCATTTAAGTTGTTTACTCATTACAAGATTACTTTAATTACTTTCTAGTTCACATTCAAGTGCACAATATTTTAAATAGATAAAAAAAATACAGCTGGGCTTGGTGGCTCAGCCTGTAATCCCACGCCTTGGGAGGCTGAGGTGAGTGGGCTGCCTGAGCCCGCGGGTTCAAGACCTACCTGGACAACTTGGTGAGACCTCATCTCTACAATAAATCAAAAAACTAGCCGGGTGTGGTAGCGCGCACCTGTAGTTCCGACTACTTGGAAGGCTGAGGCGGAAGGATCGCCGGAGCCCAGCAGGTCGAGGCTGCGGTGGCCGGGAGCAGCCACTGCACTCTAGTCTGGGCAACAGAGTGAGACTCCATCCAACTCGAAAAACAAACAAACAAACAAACAAAAAACCCAAATACAACAGACACCTATCATAGTTCTATTTAAAACCCAGTTCTCAGAATATACAATATAGAAGGATTTGAGAATAATCTTGTTTTGAACATTCAATTTATCTTTTATTTATTTATTTATTTTTGAGGAGATGCTGAGTAGTTGGTTGGATATGAGTTCAACTAGGAGAGAGGTACAGGCTGGAGGTACTGTCAACCTCAAATAAGAGAAATTCAGAAAATACGGTTTAGAGTTTATTTGAGCCCAAAGCTTGAGAATGACCACCCTGGAGTATAGATTCAAACTGTCCTGAATATACACTTTATTAGCAGTAGTTACAAGTGGGTTTTTAAGGAAAAAAGAAGAGAGAGTTCCTAAGTTGTTTTATTTCTATTTTAAAAATAGAGACAGGACCTCACTATTGCCCAGGCTGATCTTCAACCAATTTCTCTTTTTTAATTTTGTCATTCAACAGCTATTAAATTTAAGTTGACTAAATGCTAGACTCTTGACTTTCCTACTTAAAATGGTAACAGAACTGGAGGCCCAAAGAGGTTATAGCATTTTCTTTTAAAAAACAAGAGGGTAGACTACTAGATTTTAGGATAATTTGTATAGAGTACTGCCTACAGGAAGGAGAGAAAAGACCTGTTAAATTTCTCAAGGCCCCTTATAACTCACAGTTTTATGAACTTGTACCATTTTCCTTTTTCACTGTGGGTAGAGAAATATTTTGCCTCAGAAAGTCAGAGACCTGTGCTTCTGAACATTTTTTTTTTGGTACTCTTACTTCAATGAAACAATGAATAGCAACTCACAGACTAGGATTCAAATATAACCCAACCATGACAAATTGGGAAAGGAATAAATCAGAAGGTTCAAGAAACTACAAAGATACTCTACCTACAAAAAAAAATTCAGAACAACATGGGAAAAGATTAGCTATGGGTAAGTATGTCTGGAATAGCCCTAGTAATCTCACTGACTAAACCAAACGTGGTTCTTAATAAAGAGTATTGTGCGGCCGGGCTCGGTGGCTCAGCCTGTAATCCCACGCTTTGGGAAGCTGAGGTGAGTGGATTGCTTGAGCCTACGGGTTTGAGACCCGCTTGGGCAACTTGGCGAGACCTCATCTCTACAATAAATAAAAAATCAGCCGGGCATGGTAGCACGCATGCCTATAATTCTGGCTACTCAGAAGGCTGAGGCAGAAGGATCGCCAGAGCCCAGCGGGTCGAGGCTGCGGTGGCCAGGAGTGGCCACTGCACTCCATCTGGGTGACAGAGTGAGACTCCAACTCAAAAAAAAAAAAAAAAAAAGAATTGTGCATCTAAAACAATGATACTGATTATCTGTACCCATAAAATACACTTGATATGCACACAAGTTTGGCAATATTCTAATACACAAGTTTGGCAATATTCTAATATATTGGAACCTTTTGAAAGTAGTGTGCCTGTGTGCCACTGCACTCCAGTCTGGGTGACAGAGTGAGACTCTAACTCAAAAAAAAAAAAAAAAGAAAGAAGATGAAAGTAGTGTGCTTGATTAAAAGATGGGAAACTTAAGGAACACATGTAAAATTTAACTGAATCAAAGAACAGAAAATGTGGATTGCCAAATACAAACTTTAAAAGGATTTGGTGTGACCGAGCTTGAAAGAAACAAGGAGGCTGGGCACTGTGGTTCCCACCTATAATCCCAGCACTTTGGGAGGCTGAGGAGAGAGGACTGCCTGAGCCCAGGGGTTTGAGACCAACTTGGGTAACTTGGTGAGACCTGTCTCTACAAGAAAAGAAATAAATAAGCCAGGCGTGGTAGCGCGCACCTGTAGTACCAGCTACTAGGAAGGCTGAAGTGGAAGGATCACCTGAGCCCAGCAGGTGGAGGCTGCGGCAGCCGTGAGCATGCCACTGCACTTCATCCTGGGCAACAGAGTAAGAATCCAACTCAAAGAACAACCAAAAAAAAGGAACCTAACGAAACCTGCTCTTAAAGGGCAGTACCATCCCTTCTCTCCCAATAAGTTCAGTCGCCACCCCATCACTGCTTCTCTTAGAGAAAAGAAGTACACTTGGCATCTTTGCCACCCTCTTCTGCAAAGCAAAGCCTTTTTACTTCTAGCCTGGAGATCTATAAATTGGAATGGTAAGATCTTTAGCTTTCATAAAATGCTAGGTCTAATAAGCACGTGCTCTAACTTAAGTTCCTATTCATAGAAAAAAGATATTTGTTCAGCTGCTATATGAACTGAATTAAAGAAATGTTTGCATTACTTAATTCAAGTTAAGACATGGGTGTTAACCATCTGCAGAACATTCACGGGACAGAAGTTCTTTGCCTATTTTTTTTTTTTTTTTTTGGCTTATGAACTTTTTAAAATCGACTAAGGAGAAACCCATCCCTAGAAAGCTGAGATGTTCCCACATTCCCTCCTTCCACTCACACTGACCTCTTTACTGTTGCTCAGACAAGCCTAATTCATTCTGGCATTGGGGCCTTTCTTTGTAGAGATTGTTCCTTCTGCCTGGAACATTCCCTACATTTCTGCACAAGTTTCCATGCATTTGCTCAAATAATACCTTCTCAATGATGCTACCCTAAGCATCCTATTTAAAATTGCACCTCCAAATTAACTGATCTACTTTTTCTTTCATTGCACGTATCATCTTTTAATATACCACTTATATTTATTAGTATAATAAATGTACTAATTATATTTATTATTTGTAGCTGTCTCCTCTACTGGAATGTAACTTCCCTGAAGACAGGGATCTTTTGTCTGTTTAGTTCACAGATGTATCCCAAGACTGCAGAACATGGTAGGTATTCAGATATTTATTTACTATTAACTCAAAAGAAAGGACACCCCATTACTGCTTTTAATACTGTAAGGACCATAAAAAACAATTTGTTTTTAAATTGAACAAATGGGAGAATTGTATACATAGGTAAACCAACATTCAAACTATCATTTTTCAGATATGCCAATGGTCATAACAGTGAGTGAAGGTAATTGACTCTAGCAGGCAAAAGGGCTTCAGACATAAGGTTTCAAGACCATTGTCTGGTTCTAAAACATTCTGTATATAAACCACTTTTTTTTTTTGAGTTGGAGTCTCACTCTGTCACTTAGGCTGGAGTGCAGTGGCACACTCACGGCCACCCCAGTGTCAACCTGCAGGGCTCTGGTGATCCTCTGCCTCAGCCTTCCAAGTAGCCAGAACTAAAGGTGCACCCTACCATGCCTGGCTAATTTTTGATTTATTGTAGAGAGAGGTCTTGCCAAGTTGCCCGGGCTGGTCTCGAAACACCGGGCTCAGGCAATCCACTCACCTCAGCCTCCCAAAGTGCTGGGATTACAGGCTGAGATACCAAGCCTGGTCATCACTTTATTTGTATAACTCATGTTTGTTTATTTCTTAAGTTGTAAACTGATTGTTAAAAGTAGATTTTTAAGGGAAGAACTCCTTGATAAATGACTCAGGGACATCAATATTTAAGGCTAAGGAATCCGTTTCTCTCATTTTACAGATTAAATCTATCTAAAGTACTTTATAATCAGAGAAAAAGAAAAGCTTATGTAGCAGCAAAAGAGATTTCAAAACACAAACTGGGTTAAGTCATGGTTTAAAGCCATGTCACGATTTAAAACCATTCCACGGTTTCTCACTGTGTTTAATAAGATTAAACTCATCATCTTCAAGACCCAGCATGATCCAGTGTCCGCCGTCCACAAAACATCCATCTCTAGAGCCGTACAGGGCTCTTCAGTTGCCTGAACACACCCCACACGTTCTTGGCTCCCAGCCTTTGCTCAGAGTGATATTTTGCAAGTACCTCCCCCACACTTCCATCCTTGAAGTCTCAGTTTAAATGCTACCGTCTGTAGTCTGGTTTTTCTGCCCCCTTCATTCCAAGTGCCTCATTTATACTTCAGCTCCTTATTTGCATCTCTTAACACTTGGAATTATTGGCCTTTCCCACAAGAATAAAAGCTCAGTGTCTGTCTTACTTATCCTCCTATCCCCAGTCCCTAGCATAGCTCCTGTTACACAGTGTTCATATGGTGGAGGAATGTTCAAATATTTGCTGACTGAATGAGTGTGTACCTACCATGAGTTAATTTAAAGTCTAAGAGCTCAACTGATACTTCTAGTTTTCTGAGGTGTAAAAACCAGGATGAATGGGTAATGTGATGGTATATTCTCTTACACCAAACAAATACCTTCTGTGGCTGATACCCACCACTCTCCTGGTTAACGTTGTTTAGCCCTACACACAAAGATTTTCACCTGCCTTTGAGGAGTCATCTTTATCTTTCAGTTTTCTCCTTCCCAAATGACATGAAGAGAAATTGAGATCACGTGGTATTTTTGTTGAAACTTTGTAGATTTGTTTTGTAAAACAAAGCTATATGCACTTAACTCCCAGTCCTCTTCTATTGTGTGGTTTTCCCAGGGCCTGGCCATGATTATATTCTGTACATATTTGAAGAGTTTAAAAATGATAAGAACTGTATTAGTCACAAGTTGTTGAATTTTCATGTTCATGTAGCTGTTAAATGCAAGACACTGTGCTGAGAGTATTACTATTACCACATCCAGCTCACCTCCACCAAACATTACATAGCATACACAATAAGCCCAGGCACTATTTTCAACCCTTCACAAACATTTGCTCTTCTGTGAGGCAGATACTATTATCATCTCATATCACGAATACCATATATATGGAAATTGAAGCACACAGATGATAAGCACCTTGTTAAAGGTCACAGGGTTACTACAGATTAGACATGGAAGTCAGTGTCCATATTGTTAAGACACAACACAATACTGTCTTAAACAAAGATTAGTAAGACATGGGCCATAGCCTTGAAAAGGCTATACCTTTAGGAGAAACAACTGTAAACCAATATTTATAACATTTTTGTGTCAAGTTTAATATGCACGTATGAGGCACCCCAAGAAGATGAACATTTCTGCTTGAGGAAGATCAAGGAAAGCTTTATGGGAGACAAATACCCTTATGGAAAAACTCAAGGTTGTTAGTACTTATCTTCATTTACCTCCTGGAAGCACCTGAAACTTACTTCCATTTCGTCTTTTCCTGGTTTCCCTCCCTCTCCTCTGGAGGAAGACCTTCCTCAGCCCATTTCTTAATGTTGAAGGTCCTCAGGGTTCTCATGCCCATCACCTTACATATTTCCTGCCTATTTCACTTACTCCTACAGCTTAAAACACTAAATACAAACAACTCCCAAATCTCTAACTTTTCCTCAAATCTCTGCTGTGCTTCAGGCCCATGAGATACCAATTCAAAAGTTTCAGTTAGACAGCCTATCAATAATTAAAGGTACTTTAAAACAGCCCTTTCAAACCCAAAGGTCAACAACCAGTTCAGCAATCTGCTCCTTAACATAAGTTATAGCTGTCTGAAGGGTAGAAATAATCCACTGGTGATAAGATTATAGCCCATTATTTCCTTCTTTCGGTTAAAAGAACCAAATGTATTTATTGATTTTGGAAAAAAACTGTCATATACTTAGGAGTGTACTTAAAAGTACAATTGAACAATAGAATGTTAAGTTTCAAACAAGAATTATAAACTAAAAGGAACTTAGGAAAGTGGCTAAATTTGTAACTAGCATGACATTCTTTTTTCTGATAAACTTAACTGAAAAATTAATATTCTTTTTGATCCATAAATGAGCTAAGATTCTGAAACAAGAATCTGAAAGCTCCCCCCCACAAAAAAGCTATTATTTGCCACAGACAAGGCTAACTTAGAAGACATAGCTCTAAAAAGCACTACTTTGCTGAGCAAGTAGCACCAGCCTTTAAAAAGTGGCCAGTGAAAACAAATGAGGGGAAAAAAAGTAGACAGAAAATGGCTTACAGGGACTAAACCTGTGCGCGCGCGCGTACACACACACACACACACACACACACACACAGAATCAGTCAGAGTTTCACTCTGTCGCCCAGGCTGGAGTGCAGTGGCATGGATCATGGCTCACCACAGCCTCAACCTTCTGGGTTCAGGCTACCCTTCCATCTCAGCATCCGAGTAGCTGGGACTACAGGCACACACCACCACACCTGCCTAATTAAAAACATTTTTTTTTTTGTAGAGAGGAGGTTTCGCTATGTTGCCCAGGCTGGTCTTGAACTCCAAGGCTCAAATAATCCACCAGCCTTGATATCTCAAAGTGCTGACATTACAGGTATGAGCAACTGTGCCTGGCCAAAAGCATACTTTTATAAAGAGTGAGGGAAGTCAGTGAAAAGCCAAAAGAGGACTCATAGGCAGCAGCCACAGGGCTGGGAAGCCGGGCCCAAGGGAGGCAGGCAGACACTGCATCCGTGAAAAAACAAGTACCTTTCCTCCCAGACTTGAAAAGTAACAGATCACGTTCAGCACTACAGGAAACATGTAAAGTACAGTTAAGTAGAAACAACAAAATGAAAACCACCCTGTCATCCCACATGGAGATAACCCACCACTGCTGACATTTTGATTTATGTGGTAAGAAGCAGTTCTCAAGAGGAACTCTTGGAAGATGTCTGAGCATCCTGGGTTCATGTTCGTATCAATTCCAAAAACTTCATTCATTAGGGTTTGCCCTGCTTTTACACCATATATCTTACATGTAATTCCCCTCCTGCTTTTACACCATAAATCTCACATGTAAGTCCCCTCCCTTTTTAAAAAATTCTTCTTTCTTCATTTACCTTGGTATCTTTGTAAAATTAACTTTTAAAAATACTTGAGCAGTCTGTGTATTCATCAACACTACAGTAGCGCATGTTTCTACAGTAGAATAAAGAAAGAAGCAGTCCATTTCCAGTGGCTGAGGGTAATGAGGCACCTGGGATGAGAGGGAAACTAGGAGGAGTCAGTAGAGGACCAGATGTTCTCGGCCCCATAGACAAGACTCCTGTGGAACTGGTTAAGCTGCAGTGAAGCACTAAGTTCTGGCAACAGATCTCAAAATTGCTCCTTAGCTAGAGAGTTAAACACAGCCTGTCTCCTAGGTACTCTCTTAAGGTGACCCTTAAGGCACATGGAGGTAAATATTTCAGCAAGAGCTGAAAGATAAGCTTCTGAAAATAACTGAGGAAATCTGTAAGTAATCTGTGTTTTTCCTTGTGTGCTGTGTAGGCATTACTGTGCTGCATTCCTGTTTGCCTCTTATTCTCTTCCCAAGTAACTCACTAAAATGACCACATGGTATAGGGGTTTTTGTTTTGTTTTGTTTTTAAGAGTGAGAGATGCCAGGAGAGAAGCCTTCAGCAGACAAGGTATTGTTCAATAAAGTTTTACAGATGGAAAGCAAGGTTTAAATGTGAACCTAAAAATGTAGACTGGTATAAAGTCTATTTAACTAATGCACAAATCTCTTCCTCACCCCCTGCTAAGCCAGAGCACTATTTTCATTTATTCTCTCCACTTCCAAATCCAGAGGTTTAGAGAAAAATGAACTGAAATCTGAAATGGCTCTAGAGTCAAATACATCAGCAGGAGCAAAGAAGAACTGAAAGATGCATATTCACAGAACAACTATTGGGGCTCCTATAAAAAACAAAACAAAAAAAAGGATGCATGCTAAAAGATGGTTCTCCAACGCCCCATCCTCATCCCAGCAACCAAACACTGTCAGCTGAAAAAATATTAGCAAACATGTACATCTGAACAAAAATATACACAAAACCCATCCATATCAATCACCCTACAGTAATGCTCACCACCCAACAAGACCCATCCTGGGACCTAAACATAGCGAAAAAAATTAAAAAATAAAATGAATAAACAGCCAGGATCATTAGACATTTGAACAAATCCCTAGATGAGTTCACTCATTCTTTAAAGAAATTAAGCAGCTACTAAGTGCCAGACACTGTTTTAGAGGCTGGAGTTACAGCAGTAAACAAAACAAAACAAAAATTGCTGCTCTCATGGAGTTTCTATTTCAGTGGTGAGAAAGACAAGTAAACAAAATGTGTGGTATGCTAGATGGTGATACATGCTCCTGGAGAAAAGCAGTGTAAGGATGTGAGATGGAGTCTGTACTTTTAAGAGGTCTCCTAACTGAGGTGGCATTTAAGCAAACTTGAAGGGGTGTGGGAGCAACTCACTGGATATCTGAAAGAAGATACATCAAGACAGAGAGAAGTATAGGTGCAAAGGCCTCAAATCACTTGGAGAAAACAGAGCCAATGCAGAGAGCAGGAAAAAAACTGAGCCTATCACAACCATATAACAAGAATGGATATTATGAAAAAGGATCAAATAAAAAGAAGAAGAAAAGCTAGGGAGTAAAATCAGAGAAACAGAACAAGAAAATGTCCAATTCATGAAGGACATGAAATTTCTGGCATGAAAGGGCCCACAAGAACCCAGCACAGGAGATAAGGAAAGACCCACAACATGGTACATCATTATAAAACTGCAGATCACCAGGGACAGAGAATAACCGCAAAGCTTCCAGAAAGGGAGCAAAGAAAAACAAAATAAGGTCACATAAAAAGGATTTGAATCACTATGCTTCTGGAGCAGTTCCAGATACAGAAGACAGTACAGCAATGCCTTCAAAATACTGAGAGAAAATTATTTCCAATCTGGAATTATATAACTGCGAAACTATCAAACAAGTGTGTGGGCAAAAGAAAGTCATTCAAATGCTTCTTAGAAAATGACTGCAGTATGTATGCTTTAAGAAAATAAAGGCAGAAACCCAGAAAGAGGAAGACCTGCCCTGGTGCCCGCAGTGAAGGGCAGTTACAAAATGACCTTTGGGAAGCAGTCTTGTGAGGAATAGTAAAGGCATAAGGAGCAAGAGGCAGGCCTCCAATAAACACAGGGAGCAATACATTTGAGCTCATAGAAAACATTACTGGCAGGGCTTGGGAGGCCAAGGAAAATGGATTGCCTGAGCCAGTGGGATCGAGACCAGCTCAGAAACCTTGGCAAGACCTCGTCTCTACAATAAATGAAAAAAAATTAGCCAGGTGTGGTAGCGCGCGCCTGTAGTTCTGGCTACTTGGAAGGCTAGGGCTGAAGGACTGCCGGAGCAGGTCGACCCTGGGGTGCGCTTCAGTCTGGGCGACAGAGTGAGACTCCAGCTCAAAACAAAACAAAACAAAACTTACTGATAAGAATGTGACGAATATGTTGGGGCATTTGGGGAAAAAATTAAAGTAGATACATGAAAAACACAGGTGAAGGCCAACCCAAACACCAGAAAGAACACGCTAAATGGATCATTTGGCTTAATAGTGAACAATATTTGGCAGAGGTGTAAACATATAAAACCT
Source organism: Tarsius wallacei (assembly GCA_963574415.1). Taxonomy (NCBI): domain Eukaryota; kingdom Metazoa; phylum Chordata; class Mammalia; order Primates; family Tarsiidae; genus Tarsius; species Tarsius wallacei. The sequence goes on from CAUYQG010231234.1 coordinate 10,668, forward strand.
ACCTGTTTTAACCAAAAATTACAATACACTATGTTAGGGAGTGGGGGGTATGGAAAGGTAGGGAAGTGGTGGTGGGGTGCAAGAGCTAAATGCTAATCTATCACGGCCAGAAATCAACAGGCCCAACATGGGGAAAAACACAAATAACTTAATAATATAAAGGTACAGCAGGTCCTCAAAAAAGTCACTTTGCTGCAACATTGATGATAAAATGATTCCTAGCACATGGGCACAGTGGGTATGTGAGCACATCCTGCTATGGGATGGCATCCTGTGCCCTGAGCTGCCAGGCAAGGCTCCGCCACCCTTAACATAATCTGGAATTCGCAGGTTGGAAAATAAGGAATACAAATTACTGCCAGATTACAATCTGTGAAGTCTACAATAATTATCCAAATGCACAACAATAATCAACATGGTTCAAAAGTGAGTCCACCCTATTGGTGGTTGTTTTTGAAATGCAAGGTAAGAGAAGCATATTTCAAGAACTTATCCGACAATGGTAAGCGGGAACTTCTGTAATTCCAGAAGAACATAACTGAGTGACTGTATCTAAAGATTGAGACTATGAGGCAGAGAGGGGGGAAGAACTGGGTCTGTTTTTGTTTTTTCTTAAATTATAAGTCTTTTAGTACTATTTGACTTTTAAACCATATACATTAATTACTTTGATTAAAAAAATTAGCAGAATAAAAAGGGGTGAAAATAGCAACACTTAAAATGGGCTATTTTGCTCTCTACATTTTTTAGTAAATTTATCCTTGTCTGGTATATCCATAAACAAAGTAATTTTTAGCCCAGGACCCCAGAGTGCTTGTTGGGCAGGTGGGAGGGAAAGAAATTGATTCCGGAGCTTCAACTCAGCATCCACTGAGTCAAAATTTCTAGAGCAGTTCTCTGGTAATCTGTATATTTAAAAGCTCCTCAGGTGAGTATTACTATCAAGCAAATTGGGGAAATATTGAGTAGCCCACTGGGATTAGTAAACTCAATGTGGATCTGGTTCTCTAAATCAGTTAACAGTTTAGCGCTCCTAACACAATCTAGTGGAAGTTATTTTTCATTAAGCTAACAAATCATTGGCACAAACCCTTAAAAGCATGTGACAATCATTAACAATTTTTTTTTTTTTTTTTTTTTTGAGTTGGAGTCGCACTCTGTCGCCCAGACTGGAGTGCAGTGGCTGCTCCCGGCCACCGCAGCCTCGACCTGCTGGGCTCCGGCGATCCTTCCACCTCAGCCTTCCAAGTAGCAGGAACTACAGGCACGCGCTACCACGCCCAGCTGATTTTTTAATTTATTGTAGAGATGAGGTCTCGCTTGCCCAGGCGGGTCTCAAACCCGCGGGCTCAGGCAATCCACTCACCTCAGCCTCCCAAAGGCGCGGGATTACAGGCTGAGCCACCGAGCCCGG
>CAUYQG010231236.1:0-69754 GCA_963574415.1 Tarsius wallacei
AGTTCCGGCTACTCGGAAGGCTGAGGCGGAAGGATCGCCGGAGCCCAGCAGGTCGAGGCTGCGGTGGCCGGGAGCGGCCACTGCACTCCAGTCTGGGCGACGGAGTGAGACGCCAACTCAAAAAAAAAAAAAAAAGAAAAAAAAGAAAGACACACAAGGAACAGACTGTGCCTGCACTTGTTCCCCCAAAATTTGTTTGCTAATGAGTAAAGTAGACAGAATAATAGTTCTCCGAAGACACCCATGTCCTAATCCCTGGAATCTGGTAATGTATTGTGATACATGGCAAAGAGGGGTAGGGCTGCAGGTGGATACATTTGCTCATCAGCTAACTTTACAACAGAGGTATTATCCTGGATTATCTGGGTGGACCCAATATAATCACAAAGATTCTTAGAAATGGAAGAAGGGTCAGGAGGGAAGGTGATGGCTGGGTGCAGTGGTTTACACCTGTAATCCTAGCACTTTGGGAGGTTGAGGTGGGAGGATCACTTGAATCCATGAGATCAGCAGCAGCCTGGGCAACAGAGTGAGACTTGGCCTCTATGAAATGTCAAAACATCAGCTGGGTGTGGTGGGCGTGACAGTAGTCCCAGCAACTGGGGAGGCTGAGGCAGAAGCATCATCTGAGCCTGGGGTGTTGAGGTTGCAGGGAGGAGTGAGTGTGCTACTGAACTCCAGCCTGGACAACACAGTGAGACCCTGACTCAAAAAAAAAAAAAAAAAAGGAAAAACGAAGGTGAGAGTGGTTTGGAGTGAGAAGGACCAATTCCCCATGACTGTCTTTGATGATGAAGGGACTGTGAGCCAAGGAATGCAGACAGCCTCTAGATGTTGGAAGGCAAGGAAAAGTCTCCCCTAAAGCCTTCAAAACAAAATGCAACACTGCCAACACCTTGATTTTAGCCCAGTGAAAGCCATTTTGGTCTTTTGACCTCCAATTCTAACTTAAATTCATTTTATTTTAAGCCACTACGTTTGTGTTAATTTGTCACAGCAGCAACAGAAGACTAAGTGAGCTTTAAAATTGATCTATCTTCTTCTCTCATGGCTATAGGTTTGGCATGCCTTTAACAAAGGCACCTAAACTAATTAATGCAAATTTGAAATCCTACTCTCCTACTAAGGATAACTAATTCCAACCTGGTGCAGTGGCTCATGCCTGTAATCCCAGTACTTTGAAGGGCCGAGGCAGGAGGATTGCTTGGAATTCGAGACCTCGTCTCTACAAAAAAATATAAAAATTATCCAGGCATGATGATGCACGCCTGCTACTTGGGAGGCTGAGACGGAAGGATTGCCTGAGCCCAGGAGGTCGAAGCTGCAGTGAGCTATGATTATACCACTGAACTCAAGCCTGGGCAGCAGAGCAAGATTTCATCTCCTAAAAATTAATAATAATAACTAATTCTTAAATTCAAACATTATTCTTTCTCCCTAACATTACTGATGTTAGTGTCCCATTCACATTTTCTTTTTAAAAAATTAGTAAAATGCATCTTAACATTCTCCCATTATAGAAACAAATACAGAAGCATTTTGGAGAATCAATAACCTAATTTTCTTTAAAGCCTAGATTGAAATCTCTGACGTTTACTAGCTGTGGTTGTTCAGTAGAAATTAACCTCTCTAACCCTGTGTTTCATCCTTTGTAAAATGGGAATAAAAATGAGAGGATTCGTACAATAGGTTTGTGTAAAGAATTTAATGAGATAATCTCTGTAGAGTTCTTAGTATGGCTCCTGGTACATTAAAAAAAAACGCATTGCATAATGGTGTTGGCTATTACTGTTGTTGCATCATCTTTCTAATTTCAAAAACTTTCTAACCAAAAAACACAGTTTTAAAACCCTTGCTGTGCTGGAGATCTGCACATTTAATCATCCATCGCTTCTCTTTCCATTTCAACTTCAATTTCAGTAAGCCCTTCTGAATAAAGCATCTCCTTAGCAATACTTAACCTTAAGTCCACAGTTCTTTTCATGATTGAAAATCCATTCCCAGTGTGGTGGCTCACGCCTATCATCCCAGCACTTTAGGACGCTCATTGGGAGGACTGCTTGAGGCCAGGAGTTTGCAAAGTAGCAAGGTCTGCAGAGTAGCAAGACCTCGTATCTAGGAAAAAAAAAAAAAAATTCAGGCATGGTGGCACGTTCTGTCGTCCCAGCTACTCAGGAGGCTGAGGTAGGAGGATCGCTAGAACCTGGAAGGTTGAGACTGCATTTGGCTATAATCACAGCACTGCACTCTAGCCTGAGACCCTGTCTCTAAAATGTTAGATAAATACACTTCATTACTAAAGTAATTGCTAAAAAAAAAAAAAAAAAAAACACTGGTAGGACAATGGACTAACGATCTCGATCGCAATTAAACTTTACATCCCTAAGGCAGAGCGAGGTGAATTCCTTCCCAGGAGCCGAGCGCACTCCTCTCCCGCACCGACTCCACGTACACGAGGGGGTTCCGGGGTCCTCCAGCGCGCTAGGTGCTCGTTCTGTTCCCGGGCGGTGCCAGGTGAGCCCCGGCGGATCCTGGAGACCGAGTTGGGACTTGCTGCGGCGGCAGGTGGCTCGGCCTCGCCCCTGGGCGCCCTCGCGACCCGCCGCGGGTGCGCGCCTGGGGCCTCCTGCGTCCTCCTTGGTGGCCCTTGCCGCTCTCCGGCCGCGCGCCAGCCTCTCCCCACGCGCCCCGGCCCGCGTCTCGCCTGCCCTGGGCTCAGGAAGGGAAGGAGGCGTGTCCCGGGCAGGCGGGAGCCTATAAAAGCGCGGGCGGCGCGGCAGCCGGGGCTTCACTCGCCGCCTCGCGCTGGGACTGGGAGCGCCGCGGGGAGCTCGGCCGTGGAGAGGGCGCTGCGCTAGGGCTGCCCAATGCGTGGACTATCTGCCGCCGCGGCTCGTGCACTATGCTGGGGCTCCAGGCCAGCTGAACGCCGTCGCCACACCGCTGCTCGGGCTGGATCGCAGCGCTGCCTTTCCTTATGAAGAAGACACAAGTGAGTCGGGCGCTCCCGGAGCGCGCGGGCTCTCCAAGAACAGCGCGCCCGGAGCCCCGGGGAGGCCGGCGCGCCCCGGGCCCCGCAGTCGGGCTGGGCCGGGCCGTCCCTGCCGGGATAGGGGGCGGGCGGGGAGGTGTGTGCAAGCCCCAGCCGTGCGGAGCCGGTGTCAAGTTTGGAGCCGCGGCGGCCAAGTTTGGAACTGTCAGTCAGGAACCGCCATCCCGGTCTGTTGGGAGGCTACGGGAGTAGGGGTGACCGCGGGGAGGCATGCGTTTGCTCGGGAAGCAGTTTCCCGGGGAGTCCCGGAGATTATGAAACGGCTCCCCACGCGCCACCCTCGCTCTCGGATTCGTTGATGCGGCCCCGAGGGGTGCGCGGTAGCGGCGGGAGCGAAGCCCACCCGGAGCTCCTGGGCTGCTGAGCTCGACAGAGCGGGGAACCTGCCCGCCGGCCTGGGAAACTTGGCTGTCCGCGGGATCTGACGAGTTTGCGGCTCTGGACGAGCTCTAGAAGGCTCTGGATACCTCCGCAGGGCACGCACCGTACATACCCCTTTTCCATTACAAAAGAGAAAAATGGGCACCTCTCATGATAGTTCTTGAGATAATTCCCAGTGCTGCTAAACTGTGCATGATGCAGAAAGCGCTGTGGGTAAAGCACCACCCCGGAATACAACTAGATTTTAGCCCCCTCGAAACAAATATCTGATTATGTGTTTCGTGCTGTGTTGACTAGGCTGGTGTCGAACTCCTGGCCTCAAGCGATCCTCGCGCCTCGGCCTCCCAACTCGCTGGATCACAGGCGGGAGCCACCGAGCCCGGCCTGGTTCGTGGTTTAGAAAGGGGTCACGGTGCCCCCATCCACAGCTCTTTTCACCCCTGGAGGTTCTTACCTCTTCTTACTTCTCTCGCCTTAGGAATTGTTCTGTGCTATCTGCAGCGGGTTGGGCAAGGCTGCCCTTTCACCCCCCAGAGGTTCTAGCGGATATTGCAATGCCTGAAATGTGTCGTAGGGGTGAGGGGAAAGGAAAATTGGGGGCTTGTACGCATCGTCGGTTTAGAATGAAGGCGTCAATGTGCTGAAAATGCTTTATTAAATGAGCCACTTATTTTCAGCAGAAATCTAGGCCTGGGAATGTACACATTAGGAAGAAACTGGCCTCTCGCACCGGTGTAGATAAAAGCTGGGGGAAGGGACATCACCTGGCTAAAAGGTTTGTAGTTTCCAGGGCACACTTTAGGAGAAAAGAAGCTGGGTGCCTATCTCCTCTCTTGCAAGCAGGTTAGCTTTTAGGCAAAGCACTGAACAGTGCACCTGGGGTCACCACAGTGTGCCGTTGAAATGCAAATGTTAAAGATTCTTGCAATAAAAGAAAAGTTTTATTGTAATCTCTTGATTTTGTACAAGCTCTCTGTGGAATAATAAAAGCGGGTGGGGAATTGATTTCTTTTCATTGTAGCCTCTGCTTGTATGAATGGTAGTGCTGAGAAACGGGCGGAGGAAACCGTTACCTTCTAGTTCAGGAAAAGAGCCTCAACCTTCCTATTTAAACAAGAGCACAGGAGACAGATCAAGTTAATGTCCAACACTCCAAAGCGGGGCCATGTACTCTCAAGTCACTTTGAGAGGCCGTAGGATGGATGATCCTTGCACCCTTGCTTTGCAAAACAAATGTGAGCTCTGTAATCGCCTTTTTCGCTATGATTAAACGACTGTGTAAATCGGATTACATGGAATCATTCCATTGAAAAGTAGAAAGCGGTCCATCTAGCCTGAAATAGTGTGGCTGTGGTGCTAGTGACTCAGTGCTGCCGACCAGAGACATTTGAGACCGCTAAGTATTTTAGAAATGTGACCTGTTCGGACCAAGTTAAAGTGCAGGCCCTTTAGGGGAACTTGCTGGTGTTATAGGGCTTGTAGGAGAAGGATGACAGTGCCCCTGTTGAAAGAAGGCATTCATTGCCTGGGATCGAATGACCTTCAAGGTTTCCTTTAAGGCTACTTCTGGCAATTCCACATTCCTGTCACTGAAAAGGGGGGCAAAGTCAATAAAATAATCCATGGAGATGCAGGAGAGGAGTAGATCCTTTTTGTATTGCACCATTTTCTAATCCACAAGTTGCAAAGAGATTTTCTGGGCAACTCTGCATGGATGGAGAGTTACAAAAGGAAATTGGACACTTAGAAGTAGGATTCGTCTCTGTCATGAATCTTATGTTATCCTGTGTGATGAATCTTATGTGATATTTCAGGGAGGAATATCTATTAATATTCAGTAGTTTACATAGTCATTTATAAATATGGCATCAATACCAGAGTTCCGTTATAAGGTAACTGGTTCTGTACTCTTTCATTATTCTATATATAAAAAGCAAATTTAGTAAAACTATTTTTAAAAGGACTTCCATTTGAATTGCACAGCTCTCTAAGAATCATGGAGACACCAGGCATTCCAGCCTTTCAATCAAGCTAAGTAAGGGTGAAAATTCCATCACCAACCACTTGGGGCTTGATGAATGATTCTTTCTTTTATTTAGCACGTGTGATGGACTTGAGTATTTGGAATATAATTACGCAGGCAATAGCCATGAGGGACAATTGTGACAATACATTTAATCACAGGTCCACAGAAATGAATGTCTTTTGCTTTTTCAGATTTCTATTTGCTTGTATTTTATCCACATTGTGTGGTTTTATAGTTTCTAAAAGGAGTTGTGACTCTGGCTTGGAAAGCACATCTGTTTCATTGTATAACTATTTTAAAAATAATACTCTGATATACTGGTTTATTAAATAACTATGGGGGTGCCATGTTTTGCAACACCAACTGAGATTTGGTGAAAAGTGTCATCAGCTTAGCATGTCCGGTGTTATATTTATCAATGCTGTGCTTACATTTTGGTTTTAGAAAGGTTTGTGAGAGTTCTCATGACTGCTGTCAATTTCAGAAGTACTGACACAGGAAAGGTTCATCTTGCAAACAACTTAGAAAAGGCCATTTTAGGCATACTAGCTCTCAGAGAAGAAGCAAATAGAATGCTAGCAGTTTTGCTACTGCAAAGAAAATATCCTTTTTTTGACTGTATGGAGTTTGTCATGTGGGTGACAATGCAAGTTTACTTTACAGAAAAAAATTAACATATTTATGAAAAGAGCATTTTTTAATCTTGTCCTTAAGATCACTCAATTTGGAATGTATGCTTTTAGTAATTCTAATTTATGTAGCTTTTAATTGATACATTCTGCCAAGACTTTAAAACCCAAGTGCTAAGTCGATTACATTTAACATAAAACAAGGAAAATAACCATGTGGAAATCTGAAAAGTCTGGGCCAAACCAATTAAAATTGCTAAATTTTATTTATATCTAACTGCTAATTTGAAGACAGCAAAGTGTGAGTCACATTTGTTCTTTAATAATAGGTGATTGAAATCTTTCCACAACGATAAAGCACATTTAAAAAAAAAAAAACACATGCTTGCCCAGATAGCATGTATGAGTATTGGAGGTTTCTTGCATGGATTGGTGAGTCCTACTGCCTGTACCTTTCCCGTTTCATGTTTGGGGAGCATTTTTCAGATGTAACTGGTAAAAGGATTCTAAACTCTGCCTCCTGAAGACATAGATTCCAATTCCTGTTTTACCACTTGTGAGACAGATGTCTTTAGGCAAATGGTTAAACGTCTTGGGATTTCCGTTCTGTAATCTGTACAGTGATCATAAAATAGTTATACTGATTTTTCTCCCATAGCGTTTGAAGGACTACATGAGATTGTGTATATGTCTTTATACCAGCACGGGGACTTACTGTAGTTATAGTATGAATTTACTGTTCCTGAGAAGAGAATGCCTGCTGGCTAGCTTTTACAAGCCAGCAGAAAACTGACTGTTGCAGGTAAATGATGGTTAACAAGAAAAACACAGACCAAGTTTCCCCAAATCTAGATCCGTTGATTCAGTGGCTCCCGTGATAGGCTATCTGTTTATAGACTGAAATTAACACACACCAGGAATGTGCAAAAACAAAGGTGAGTTGCGGTCATAAGAGATGTTAAATTATTTTAGGTTTTACTTTAAAAGTAAAAATGAGTGGGAGAATTAGCATTGAAATAGAAATAGAAAATGGAAATATCACTGCCACTGATTCAGTTTCGTATTTCCATACTCTTGCTTGCTAAGTTCTCCTTGTCTGATTCTAAGGGTTTATTTTATTTCTTTGAGGCTAAAGGGTGTTGGTCAGCTTCCTGTGCTTGGTGTTCCTGCACTTACTCCCCCCAGCGAGGCAATGCATTCATTTCTGCAGGGTGTCTTTGTTGTCTGTACCAGGCAACGTGCAGTGACATTTTTTTTTTTTCTCATTATGCAGGTTTGGGACTTTTTTTTTCTTTTCTAGATTACCTTAATGCTCCCTTTTATAAATTAGGGTAAGGCATCGGGATATAAATCTCTGAGGAGTGATCTTTTGTCTTTCTTTTGTAGTACATTAATCATGAGCAGCTACAGGAGACTCTGTTCTTGGTCTTAGTCACGTGTGTAGCCAGAACGATTTATAAAACAAATTGAGGGAACACTGAGATACTTTTATAATATATGCTGCCTTCAGGGTTGTTTTGTATAGACTTTGTTTCATAGAAACCATTGACTGTAGCCTTGCTGATTTATGGATGCAGCAAGATGTGTTTGCCTTTTCACTTAATTATGGGCATACTAAAAACTGTTTACAGGGGCTGGGAGCTAGAGAGAATTGTCATTATCCCATCTCTACTGATCTCTTTCTCTGCAGAAGAAAAGGAGGTGGGGAGTGATTTTTCTCCTAATTAGGGCTCATGAGTCTTTTTATAAAAAAAAAAAATCACAATGTGTGTCATCTAAGGGAAGACCGTTCTTTATGTACCTCTCTTTGTCCTTCAGCTACACTTTACTATTTTTCTAGACTGTTAAATTGACTTGGTATTAGAAGATTGAGTCCTGTTATTAACCTGGATACTAAGTTGTGTGACTTTGGGAAGTTATTTGAATGTCTTCAAATCTCCTTTTGCTCAATTGTGAAATGAGCAAGTAGGACTAGGTGATTTCTAAGTGCCTTCTGGTTCTAAAATTCTCTGTTTCTAAAATTCTAGTGAAATAGAGTTTTGAGCCAGATGGCATTTAAGCTTCCTTTAGTTCTGAGATTGATGCAGTTGCTTCAGTGTGAACATAAACTATAAGCATTGTTTTATGATCATGAATGAGCCAATGGGGAGAAATGAAGGAGATTTAAATTTAGACTGTTCTACTTTTATCCATTTCACCTACTACTTGATATTTCTCTATTAAAAGTGTGGTATTTACACTTTCCAATTTTAGCAAAATTCATGGCTAAAGAGGATCTTTACTTTCTTCTAACATTTTAAGTTCTGGGAGGAAGAATTCTAAGGCAAAGTCAGCTAGCCAGAGGGGATAACCTTACATAAGGTAATGCTTCCCTGCACTTGCCTGTCTTTTCTGCCCCTGAAGTCTCCAATACTGTGTGCATGAAGTTGAAAACACACGAAGTTGAATGCAGAGAGCAGACCAAGAAGGGGCCTGATGGTGTTGCCGAAGGAGCATTAGTGGGGACAGTCAGAGGGACAGACCCTTGGCTCTGCCTCAAGGTGTGTGGCCCTTGGCTCTGCCTCAAGGTGTGTGACTTTGGTGGGCAAGTCCCTGAGACTTAGTATCTCTGTCAGGCCCAAGAGTGGATCCTGAGAAGATAGTGAAGATGAGAGGCTACAGCTAGAGACAGAGAGGTGGAAGGAGGGAGAGCCTCAGGGAAAAGCCATTCCTTGTCAAGTCTCTCCTTGTCCAGCTCTTGCCATGGTCCAGTGCCCTCCCTGGAGCAACACTTGTTCACCTCTGTTCCTTAGCTGGGAGGTGGGGCAAGCCTAGTCGCTAGCAGCAGTCTTTTCTTAGAGGTCAGATGCCATGGCAGCCCTTTTCTTCTTATTGACATGAGACTATTCTAAGATCAGCTGGACCCTCCCCCAGCCAGGAAACCACAGATTTCTCAGAAAATAAGGCCTTGACAATGACAATAATGCCCGTCTCTAAGCACTGGCAAAGTCTCTAGTGAGCTATCCACTTTTAAAAAGTTCACAATTGAGGCAATATTCTAGGCAATTAAAAGAATAGTCATAGCTATCATTTGGTTATCTGGATGCAGGAATTCAGTGCTTGACTTTGCACGTTTGACTGTCGCCTTAGGGCAGCTTGGGAGAAGCTGATTAGAACGTGGTTGTATGGGGAAGAGGCAATTAGTAGCATTTTCTGTGTACTCGGTACACAGACAGGACCTCAAAAATCTGCCCGTTGCCTCACAAAGAATTCCTTTGCTCTCTAGGGTGACCATGTAAAAGGGTGTGAAAAGATGACTGCAGGCCCAGGGGCAGCTCTCACTTGAAAAAAAAGCAAGCCTCCGTCACCTTTGCAGAAAGGGCATCCCCGCTGCAAAACTATGTCCCTGTGCAAGTCCTAGAAGAAAAAGCACAACATTGAGGGGGGCGTTGTGTTTGTCTTGTGTACATGTACTGTGCTGCATCTTCAGGAACAGAAGTTCATCTTCTGAACAAAAGTCCTGTGGGGGCTTAGAACCTGTGTCTCTTTTTCTTCACCTTGACATAAAATCCCTGAAGCAGACAACCTTTCCATTTCACTTTTTTTTTGGTGGGGGGTGGGGGGAATCGAGGTCTCACCCTGTAGCCTAGACCAGAGACAGGAGGGCAGTGGCACGATTGAGGCTCATCAATGATCCTCTTTCCTCAACCTCCCAAGTAGCTAGGACTACAGCCTGACTACACCAAGCCTGGCTAATTTTTTTTTTTTTTTGAGAGACAAAATCTCACTATGTTGCCCAGGCTGGTTTTTCACTGACTTTAATCAACTCAGGGCTGAGTCGCATCTTATTATTGACTCGTTTCACCTAAATGTGAGAGTGGTAGTAAACCAGGTTGTCTTTAACAGTTAAAACCGATCATGATGGGCTATTGTGAAGGAGCCTCGTAGGACCGAACTGTACTGAGTTTTCCCTTGTTTCCTTGGGGTTCCTGTCTCAGTGCCCTCCCCAGCAACTGCCTTGGGAAAACACACAGATTCCTTGACTTCCAAGAAGCATGCTACAGAGAAAGTGTGTTTTGTTATACAGGCCTTGCCACCCTCCTGGGATGTGTTATCCATATGGGGGTACTGGCTTTTAAAATTTATATTCACTGCAGAGCTTTAGATAGAGGAGCAAGGAGAAGGGAAATAGGAATGTTTTCATATAAAATAGTTTCTAACATGATCTAGAAAACCCAAGGATTACAAAACAGACTTCAACAGTCACACATCATTATTTATGATTCTGTGTAAACCTACAATTTAATGCTTCTGAAATAGTAAACACATTAGAGATTTCCTCTTATGATGATCAACCAAAACCTTCTGTGATTGCTTTTGTTTGGATCTCTGGCAATTTCAAAAAGCTTCTCTATTCGATAGGCCCTATTCAGAGATCTTTGATGGGTTTGGCTAGGCAGAGGACTGACCCTGCCACATATGTCCTCCTGCTGTTTGTTAGAAAGATAAATTATCGCGGTACTGGGGATTGGTTGGTGCTTTCTGCTTCCAGGTGATGGAAAGTGGGAACCAAACAACGCAGGGATATTCAAGGGGTTAGGTAACAATCATAAACATGAAAAGAATTTATTAGCATAATGTTTTAATATTAGAGTGACATTAATTCTGTGTAGAAAAGCACAGAAGTACGAAATAGGGCTTATGGAACTTTTCCGTTGTTTCTGTAACAAATGATAATTTTTTTTTCAATTCCTAACCTCTGCCCAGGAACATATTCTTACAACTTTAGTACTTGTTTGTTTGTAACGTACTGATGCTATAGTACTCTATGCCTTAACAATACTTACAAAATGGTGTGCCTCTCTTTTTTTTAGTTTTTTATTTGAAATTTAGGCCTTTTAAAATTATGTTTAGGCATTTATTAACCTGGTTTGATTTTGATTTATTTTATTAATATGTACATTTAGCTATAAAGAATTTTAATTTAAAATTAGAATTAGCTTCTGATATTAAGTCCTTATATAACGCTCACAGTATGCAGACCAGTTCTATGCCCCTTACATTCATGTAATTACTTTGAATTTTTTAAGCAGTTAGACTTTTAAATCCAAGACTGATTTGGCCGTTTATTGTTTGCATTTTTACTTTTGTATACATGTCACACATAAATGATTCAGTGTGAAGGAATGAAATTTACTGAAACACTTGACAAGTGTTTGACATTTAAATATTTGGCCCTTGTAAATAACTTCCACCATTGTTTTATAAAATCAAACCATCCTGATAATAGATATGCCAAAATGGCATTTAGTAGAAAACAGCTCCAAGATTAATGAATTCATAGAACTTTTCCTCTGGGAGTTAGGTATTATTTTTTAAATCCCATTTCACAGATGAGGAAACTAAAATAAGGCCTTTCCTTGCCAATTCTGGGTATTTATTGCCAAGATTATCATCCAGAGAGATTCAGCTGGCACAACCACAGTGCATCCATGTGGTTTGTTCAAAGATACACATTCCGGGTACCAGAACATTGAATCAAAAACAAATGCAATTCACATATTAAAAACAGCTGCCAGTAATAGGATGTGGACAACAAAAGTTTCATGATCATAGTTTTCTCGCAGAGTGGCTCCTACTAGCTGGTCAGTAAATACACATGGACCGTTGAGGGAAGAATGAAGGCCTGGTTTAGGTTATGAAGTACTGATGCATTTCTTATAAGCTTTTCTTCCTTTTTTATGACAGAATTCTAACAATTATAGCAGGTCTATTAGGCTACTCTGTTCACCCTTCACGGGGCTAATTTTTAGTGAATATGCAACATCATTTACTAAGTGAAACTGAAGGCCATGTGAGAGAACAGCAAAAGTGGAACTGAGTTAGAGATGAAATGTAGTATTGCTTCTGCCACTTACTAATTCTCAGTAAGTTTTTCCTCTCTGAATTTCACTTCCCCAGTCTTTAAAATGGGCACAGAAGCACCTATCTTGCAGTAGTATTGAAGGGAAGATTAAAAGAGATAGAGACTGTCTCATGTCACAATAACTGGCACTTTATAGATCATCATTTCCTTCTCTGCTAGAATAGCAAGTCATGGAACATTACACAGATTCATAAACTATAAGAGATAAATTCAGTGTTAGTAATTTCTGGCTTTGGTTATAGGGCTTTAATAAAGAGAGTAATCCTAAGAAACTAATAGCTTAACTCTCTTATTCGTACGTTATCTGTTTTCTTTAACACTCATCAACACTCTTAGCAAATTAAACAAAAATGTTTTCCCAATTTTATCTCCCGTACCTTTCTGTGAAAGGAAACAGTTATACAAAAAAGGCCAAAGACAAGCTGCTTAAAAAGCGAACGAGCAGCTTATTGAATAAGGAACTAATAAGACTAGCAAATAAGTCAATATCTGTCGATTGCTCACCACAGATGAAGCACCATGCCACAAACTGCACAGGTATGTCTCATTTGATTCCAGCTAAATGGTGTTGTGAAGTGGGTATTATTATTGACCATCACTTTTTTAACAACTAAAAAAGAAAAATCAAAGTTTAGGGAGATTTAGAAAATGTAAACTCTTTTTATATTAAAAAGAGTACAAGTAAGCAGAAGAACTTGGATTTGATGCCAAGTCTGTTGACATCTCAACCAGATTTCTCTTAATCACTACAGTGTAATGCACCATTATTTAGACGTGTATGCATATACATATAGCTTGTAAGTCTTGTGCTTCTTTCTTTCTTTCTTTCTTTCTTTCTTCCTTCCTTCCTTCCTTCCTTCCCTTTCCTTCTTTTTCTTTCTCCCTCCTTCCCTTCCTCCTTCTTACCTTCCTCCCTTTCTTTTTGAATATGTTTGTGGAGATGATGATGATGCTTTAATCTCTTTTTTTTTTTTTTGAGTCAGAGTCTCACTCTGTCACCCAGGCTGAAATCTGTGGAATGATCACAATGATCATGGCCACTGCAGCCTTGGCCTGCTGGGTTCAGGTGATCCTTGCACCTCAGCCTTCCAAGTAGCTGGAACTACAGGTGTGCACCACCATGCACAGCTAATTTTTTTATTTATTGTAGAGTTGAGGTCTCTCCGAATTGCCCAGGCTGGTCTCGAACCCCTGCACTCAGGTAATCCTCTCATCCCCCCTCCCAAAGTGCTGGGATGACAGGCGCGAGCCACCACGCCCAGCAGTGCTTTAATTTTACAGCTGGAAGGCTAAGAGCAGGCAACCCCTAGTCTTCCGGTTGAGTGACAAGTTGCTTCTGACCCCACACTCCTCCTACTGCCAAGAGGTGTGGTTGGTTGTAGAAAAGTAACACTCTCTCAAGGCAGGGAACCAGGGCTTCCTCTCCACCTCTCCCACCCCAGTCTCCTCTGGGTCAACTGGAAACCATATGCCTGACTCACCTGACTGTTATAAATGATTGTAAACTATAAAAATGCCATTTTGCTTTTTGGAATTCAGAATTAGCATCCTGCCAAAACCTTGCTATCTTTCAAATAGAGCAGTACTTTGTTGGCAGAGGGCATACCTAAAAATATTTTAAAATTATGTTTCAAAATCACTTCTTAAAAATGGCAAGATACATCAGAGATTACTTTTATCAATTTGCATGCTGTTTTGAAAATAGTTTTAATGTCTGTGATCTTATTATAAAAGTATTTAATAATAATGTCTTTAAGCTTATGTCTACATTTTAAAGCCACCAACAACTTATATTGTGACCTTTGCTTTGTAATACCTTGTTGATCCAACTGCATTCATAATAAAAAATTATTTTCTGTATTAATGTTACAATTTTTTAAAGTGAACGACTGTCAGAGAATTCTTATCAATCACATCACCTTGTAACTTACTCAACAGCAGTTTAGTGCAAGTGAAAGTGTTAGCTAGAAAGTCCTGGTAGTATCTGAATGCAGGTGAGGGACACAATAGAACAGAAGCATGGTTGACTCTGCAGTCAGATGGTCTGCTATGGTGGCTAAGCACACAAATTTCTGAGACTCAGTTTCCCCATCTGCCAAACATAATAAGCAAAAGTATATTTCTCACAGGTGACTATGAAGATTAAATAAAGTAATTCACAAAAAAACACTTAGTCCAGTGCCTCCTACGAAGAAAATACTAAATAAATTATTGCTGTTAGCATTAAACAAATGGTAATGTCATGCTTATCCATAGTAATGACTCCTTGACTTTAAGCCAGGTGCAGTGGCACACACCTGTAATCCCAGCACTTTGGGAGGCTAAGGCAGGAGGATCGCTTGAGCCTAGGAGTTCAAGACCAGCCTGGGCAACATAGCCAGGCTGTGACTGTGTAAAAGAAAATTTTAAAAATTAGCGGGGCATGGTGGTGTACATCTGTACTCGCAGCTACTCAGGAAGCTGAGGTGGAAGGACTGCCTGAAATAAGGAGGTTGAGGCCGCGATGAGCCATGATCATGCCACTGCACTACAGTTTGGGCAAGAGTGAGACCTTGACTCAAAAAGAAAAAAAAAAGTGACTATAATTGCAGTGTCCACTGCTAGAGTGAAAGGAAAGTTGAAGTAATTTATTAAAATAACTCAAGCCTCAAATTCACTTTGGACCTGAGTTATTCCATTGTTTTTATTCCTTACTTCAGCAAACAGTGGAGGGGGGGAGGGCGGGGAGCTAAATGTGTGGTAATTACAATCGCAAGCGTGTTTACCTAGAGCAAAGTTACCTCTTTCTATCACGTGCCAAGGTCACAGCACTAATACATGGCGAGGCTGGCCTATGAGCCAGGCAATCTGGGTCCAGAGCCTGTGTGCTAAGCTCTTAGATTGGGGGGACAGAACATGAGAACTTCCCATTTGAAACACTGAGTCCCTATTTTTTCCTGGATGGGTGAAGAAGTTGTTTTCAGTGAATCTATAGACATGCGGTCACTTCTCCAGGGAGAACAGAAAGAGCATAACTTTTGTTTGAAAGCAACTCGCTTTTACCTCTGGCTCTTGACTCTAGTTTGCCATGGGTCTTAGGCAATTTATTTAACTTTACTTAACCTTTTCTTAACCTTCTGTAAAATGGAAGAATAATACTTTGCAGCTTCCTTCTCTCTCTTCCTCACTCTTTTCCTTTCCTTTTCTTATTCTTTCCCTTTCTTTTTTTAACCTAGAAATATGTCGTATCCTAGTTTATATCACTCATAGAATTATACTACTGTAAAAAATATTCTTTAGACTAAATATGCTTTCATGCTATACTATTTTTTTTTTTAATTGGAATCTTACTCTGTCACCCAGGATGGAGTGAAGTGGCACTCTCATGGCCACTGCAGCCTCGACCTGCTGGGCTCAGGCAATCCTTCCACCTCAGCCCTCCAAGTAGATGGAACTACAGGCATGTGTTACCATGTCTGGCTTATTTTTTGATTTATTGTAGAGACGAGGTCTCACCAAATGGTCCAGGCTGGTCTCGAACCCCTGAGCTTAGGCAATCCTCTTGCCTTGGCCTCCCAAAGTGCTGGGATTACAGGCTTGAGCCACCACACCCTGCCCTCTTGCTATACTATTAAGCACTAAATTATGTTCATGCAAAGCATTGACTCATTGGTTTTGTATAGATTGGAATAAATTTGGGCTTTGGAGTTAGAATGAGGATTAAATCTGAGCTCTATTATTATGACCGTGACATGTTATTTACTTTCTTTTTTTTTCCATTTAAATCTTTCTTTTATTTATTAACAGAGCTTACATTTTGCCTTCATCAAAAATATAATAACTTGATTCAGTTCTTCATGTCTCTAGCTCAGCTAAAGACCCATTTATTGAGTATCCTGTCTTCTGGAGTTTATTTTCTTTCTTTGAGCCTCAATATCTTCATCTGTATAATGGGATAATAAGATTAATCGTACATAGATGGTAGACTATAAGAATGAAATGAGATAATATATGGAAATGACTTGATTGGAAAGTGATGCTCAGTAGGTGGTATTAGTAATCTTTAGGGAAAGGATTATGCAAGCAAATACATCAGTATGCATTAGACTGTCTGCTGTGGGTCTGTTTATTTTTTGGTAAGATGGCTTTAAGAATCGAAAACTTGTCACTCAGAAGCAAGTGAAATTATGGGTTGGGTGATTATGGGAAATGGAATTGTGTAACCACTAACAGAGATTAATCAAGGGTCTGGACAGGAGTCAGCATCTCTCTTGTAGCTAAGGAAGCTGACACACGTCTTGGCTGCCTCACAAATCAAAGTCAAGAGAGTAAGTAACGGAGTACACTTACTATACTGTCCTACTCAGAGGTTGTATTATTGTTCTAAGCCTTGAGTGATGAAAAACGTAACCGTTCCAAACATGTGAAACCTGTATGTTTATTAATGTCTTCCAACATGAGGCTCAAGTTACTTTTCGAATAGTGTGATCATTAATAGCTTTGGACACTCATAGATCTGGCATCATGTCCTCAAATTGTATGACTTTGAGTCACTTAATTCTTTTTACTTTCTGATTTTCTCCTTTGTGCAATGAAGTATATAATAAGGTCTAACTCCTAAGGTGGCTATGAGAATTAAATGAGCTACTACATGAGACGAGCTAGTACCAGGACAGATACCAGAAAAATGTTAGTTGTTTTCAAATAAAATGCATTTTGCATTAGAAGATTTATTGTTGTTGTTTATTTTATTTTATTTTTACGTGTGTTGAATTTAATAAGTGTGTAGAACCAACAGCTTGGAAATGTTTCCATTACAAATTCAGGTTTTATATTCTTGTTGGTGAGTCTGATGAGAGTTAAGGGCTTGATTTTCCAGGTTAATCTTCGAGTAAGTTTTGTATCAATCAAGACAGATGCAAGTTACTTTTATCAGTCCATTACCTCAGGTAAACAAGCATTCCATTCTTCAACAGAACATTAAACTGTTATGTGCCTTTTGATGGAGTGCTGACTTGCTCAAAGCACTTGTGAAAGAGAGAAAACAGCTCTTAGTTTCCAACATTTTATAATCTAAAATTTGTTTCTAAAGGTTTCTTGATTTAATCTTTGACTACGGATACCTCAGTGATGAATTTACCAAACCAGGAATGTGTGAAGCAATTTTCGGTCCAGTTCATAGTAGGATCTAACACAACAATTTATACCAAGACTAAACAGATATAAAATCTTTAGATACTGAGGGGAAAAAAAAAAAAGGAACAAGTCCTTTCTTTTAAGGACCAAAAGAGAATGAGGCAAAACATTGGCATGCATGATTTTTGTGCATCGTTTAGGAAGAGATTTAGCTTAAAAGGGGACTTGGTTTTGCATCTTCCCCTGAAGATTTGTGTCCTGGCATTTGAGTGTGAGGAAGTCAGAATGAGAACTTGCTGACCGCATAGGAGATCCATGTTCTAAACTCAGGTGTGCGGCTCTGTGTTGGAATGTGGCTTAGTCCCTCTGAGAATGTCCATGTCATTATCCAACAAAACGAAGGGTAGATTCTATCATTTTAAAGACTCTTTTCAACACACACAATCTCGAGTTATAAACAAAGTCTGATGATGCCATTGCCCTCCACTGACTGCATTATAAACCCTCCACTGACTGTGTTACATATAGGGTAAAGTCCAAACGCTTGGCACACTGTACAAGATCCTCTGTGGTTTGGCTGGTGTTTATCTCCACCACTCCCTGAGTGGTAAATTTCATTCCAGCATCACCTCACTGCACACAGTGACAGGCCCACTAGGCTACACTTGGTCTCCAAGCCCCTAGCAGCCCCTTCATTTGTCTAACTTAGACGGTTTCTCCTCTAGGAAGTCACATTGTATTGAAATTATCTTTTTTAGTAACCTGGATAAATTGCCTCACATTGGTATCCCAAGCTAGTGGCACAGCACCAAAATCTTGATAAATATTTTCTGAACCCAACTGTGAGTTGATTGAATCACACCGGATATATCTTTGAAGGAAGGCATCCATCTATCAGCTTTCTAAGCATAGATCTGGGCATGTAATGATTTTATGCCTGCTGACCTCAGTTGACACATGGGTTGGCACCAAGCAGTGTGCTTGGAAGGAGGAACTTTAATCTCACTATTACGCATTGAGATCAATAGGAAACGCATGTAACTGTGCCTGTAACACCTAACACTGCCCTACACAAACAAACATATATGTTCTGACATAGTTCTCCTTGGAAAGAGAAATGATAAATGGGCCACTTCGATGGTAAAAGAGATTGGAGGCAGTGAAATTAAAAAAGATGAGAGTGAGGCAGTTACTTGCCATTCTTTAAGGAAATAATACCAATTGAAACTTTAAAAAAAATGAGATGAGGTCTCACTATGCTGCCCTGGCTGGTCTCAAACTCCTAGACTCAAGCAATCCTCCTGCCTCAGCCTCCCAAAGTGCTAGGATTACAGACATGAGCCACTGTGCCCAGCCAGAGCTCTCTCACTCAAGATCTATACAGGGGCTAAATTAGAGCCACAGAGGATTTTAGGACAGAGTACTGTTGATGATGATAAAGAAAATATTGATTTCTGATGCTTATGCTCTGTGCCAGGTCCTGAGCTAAGTGTGTTACATACTTTATCTTCCCTAACTCTTCCCACCTATGAGGGCATAGTGATTATTCCATTTTACAGATGAGGAATGTGGGCTCATGGAGGTTGGGCAAGTTGCTCAGCATCTTACAGCTGTCAGTCATCAAACCTGATCTATTTGTTCCTGATCCCTTGGTTGGTTTTAGTACTGTTGTCATCGTCTAAAGGTTTTTTTGATACATAATAATTCAGTAAATATAGCCAATGAATTCTTCCTCCCCAGCTCACCCACATTCAAGATGTTTCCTTTAATATTTTCTGTTCACAGTTTGTGCTGGTTAATAGGTAGCCAGTGCAATAGACAAGCACAGAATGTTGTGTGGTTTTGAATACTGATGTCTTTGTCTACAAAGTGTTGAAAGACAGAAATACAGCATTTTTAGAGGGCTTAGGTGGTTCCATCTGAATGTTAGTTATGTATTTAATATAGATAGGGTTAAGGAGTTTAGCAGAAAGAGTGTTTCAGTACTTCAGATCAGAGATTATTTAAGTGTGGAAGAAGAACTTTGGGGAAGGATTCACAAGAAGTGATCTTTTCAAATTTTGTGTGTGATTGGAAGCCATTCTTTTAGTGACCCAAGGCAATAATACTACTGTTTTATGATATAATATTATAGAGTGCTCTGAAGTAAATTATGCAACCTCGTAGCATGGACTATTTAGCTTTTTTTTAAATTAGGTGAGCTTTTTGGTTTTAAGTGTAAAACCGAAAAGTTAACATTTCTTGAACCAGTAACACTTTTCAAATTCTGTATAATTATATCACAAAGAGCAAAGTCTACCTCCTGCCTCAGTTTGCAAACAAAGTCTCTAACAGATTGCTGGGTGTCGTGGCTCACACCTGTCATCCCAGCACTTTGGGTGGCAGAGACAAAAGGATCACCTGTATCCACAAGCTCAAGACCAGCCTGGGCAACTTGGGGAGTCCTTGTGTTTACAGTAAAACAAAAAATTAGCCGGGTGTGGTGGTGCACTCCCGTAGTTCCAGCTTACTTGGAAGGGAGAGGCTGAAGGATTGCCTGAGCCCAGTAGGTCGAGGCTGCAGTGGCCATGAGTGTGCCATTGCACTCCAGCCTGGGTGACAGAGTGAGATTCCAACTCAAAAAATATTAAAAGATCTTCAAAAGACCAGAAATGAGAAGAAGAGATTGCATATGAAAATTGAGCAGTGAAGTGGATGTGTGAAAGGGTGTGTGCAGATTTGGCACTCGAGACACACGGCCATTAAAGTGCATTCCTTCAGTTTCATTGAGCTGGGTTACCACTCCTGAGGCCCTCTCCTCATTTCCTGAGGAAGTGGGTACCCATCCCCTCCCATATGGTGAGATCCTCACTGTGCCATTCAAACAGCCTCCCTGTTTACATTTGCTCTTCCATCATCTTTTAATTCCTCAGCAAAGCAGCTGCTTTGAAAAGAAGCTCAAAGGATTATCTTGAAATGGTTACCCACTTGTCCTCTCTCCTGCCTAGAGAAGGAAGTTCCTTTCTTCTTTTCCCCCAACAATGTTAAGAGTAAAGACTTGAAGCCTTGAGGCACATTTTTCATAGTCTTCTTTTGTTTGCAGCTGGGAAACATAATTGGTAATCTCCCCAAGTCTACTTGGAGGATGAATTTCAGAGCAAAAAACAATTTATGTTTACTTAGAAGATTGTTAACTCAGAGCCTTTTAAAGTAACAATAATAATAATATGATGATGCCACTACTTCTATCTGATATATTGTAAAAAGTCATCTTTTTTTTCTTCTGTTGTGTACCTTCCTTTCACTGATGAATTTATTTATTTACTTACCTATTTATTCATTTTGTAAATTATTTTTTAAATTTATCTTACTCTGTCTCCCAGGCTGGAGTGTAGTGGCATGATGATAGTTCACGGCAGCCTCAAACTTTTAGGCTCAAGAGGTCTCTCCATGTCAGCCTCCCAAGTAGCTGGTACTACAGGCTGGTGCCACCATGTCTGGCTAATTTTTGGGGGGGAGGTAGAGACTGGGTCTTATTCTGTTGCCCAAACTGATGTTAAACTTCTGACCTCAAGCAATCCTCTCACCTCAGCCTCCCAAAGCACTGGGATTATAGATGTGAGCCCTGGCAGTTGGCCTTTAATGCATTGGGAGACTCTTCCTAAACAGTGGTATGATAGAGAATGCAAGGCATAACTCTGTGCATCTCATGGAGAATTCTAATAAAAGAACTTGCCACTTAGTCATGATTATTAGCATGGAAACCCAATGGTGCAGCCTATTTTGAAGAAGGTGGAGAAGAGTCATTGGGTTAGCTCATGAATAGTCTGGCATGCAATTTTCTGTATCTTGCAGACAAGTCACATGACAAGGGAACATCAACACCATGCCAATGTGACCCTGGAGAAAAGGTAGCTAGTTTTGTTCTTTGGTCAAGATAGGAATGGATCTGGCCAGTAAAAAAAAAAAAAAAAAAAAAAGACTCCGTTTTATTTATTTATTTAGTCGGAGTCTCACTCTGTTGTCCCAGCTAGAGTGCAGTGCAAGCTCACCACAGCCACCACAGCCTCGACCTGCTGGGCCTCGGACAATCATTTCGCCTCAGCCTTCCAAGAAGCCAGAACTACAGGTTCTCATTACCATACCCAGCTTTTTTTATTTATTATAGAAACAAGGTCTCACCAAGTTGTCCAGGCTAGTCTCAAACCCCTGGGCTCAGGCAATCTTATTGCCTTGGCCTCCTAAAGTGCTGGGATGACAGGTGTGAGCCACAGCGCCTGTCAAGGACTTAGGTTTATGAGCATTGTTTTGCCTGCTTTAGTAAAGATGACAGACAGGTAAGAGTTTGTGCTTTGGGAAGAGGTAAAAGTTATCATTTAAAAGCATAACCTATGTGAGCACTTCTGGATATGCCTGCTTCCAAATGGAGTCTTATTCCCTGTGTGCGTTTCCAATTGAGACTCACCATGAGTAATTTTTATGAATGGCTGCTTCAGAAATGTTGATGGATTGCAGCTTTTGGGGAGCTAGGGAGAAGGTTGCATATTACACTGAATTCTGAGTGGTGTGGAATTACAGACTTCTCAGAACCTTCCATTGAACTTACTTCAGGATAGTGTCCACATTCCAGGTCTGTGAGGCATTGTTAGTGTTTTGTTTTTTGACTTTTAATATCGTTTAACCAATAAAGTAGTTCCTTCAGAAAGGAAACTCTGGGATTTTTCAGCCAGGTCAGCACTTTGATTTATCATACTTGTACCACATCTACCAGGAGAGGCATTTTCCAATGGCTGTTCATTCATTAAAATTATTTATTTAGCATTTACTACAATCAAGGCGCTAGAGATACAACAGTAAGCAAAACAGTTGTCTTACCCTGCTCTTCATGGAGCTTACCATCTACCCTCAGCTTTATATCCCAATTTTCCATTTGTGAGGACCTAGAGAAGTATTAAAGTTACAAAGAAAATGGTTAAATATTCAAACTGAGAAGCATTTAGCTAATTGTCATCATTAGGATTTAGCAGTTATTGAGCCCAAGAATGAGAAGTATAACAATGATTTATACTCAACTGATGAGCAAAACTTTTCTGTTTGTCCTCGTATGTATATATTATTAATATTAATAATAATATTGTAATCCTCATATATGTGCATATATATTATTAATATTATTATTAATATTATATAGTGCTATATATATGACACTATTAAAACACAAACAATACCCTACAGACCTAGAATGTAGACATGTCCTGCAGTAAGTTTAAAATATTTATACTTTGAGATAGAGTCTCCTTCTGTCATCAGGGATCATAGCTCACTGCAACCTTGAACTCCTGGGCTCAGGTGATCCTTCAGCCTCAGCCTCCCAAGTTGCTGGGACTAGGGGCATGTACCACCACCATGCCTAGCTATTTTTCCCCCCAGGCTGGTCTTGAAGCCCTGGCCTCAAGCAATCCTCCTGCCTCAGCCTCCCAAAGTGCTGGGATTACAGGTGTGAGCCACTATGCTCAGTCTCTTTCTAAAAAGATTTATAATGGGTTTCTCTATACCTGGCATTGCCTTTTAACCACTTTGGACAAAGCAGTGAGGTACTGAAAGTCCCTTATGGAGTCTTACGGTTCTCACGCTCAAGTTCAGGAGACAGATAATGAGCAAAATTTTTGTTGGTGAAGTTGCAATTCCATTATGTAAATATGGACACCATCTACTGAGGTTTGAATCCTACATTATCCAGACGTCATTTCTGCCCCATTCTGTATTCCTGGGTTTATTCTCTATTCAAATAGTTTAGATATTGTCACCATAATGGGCTGTGCCATCTAAAAGCGAATTTGATGGAAGGAGCATTGTTATGGATAATTTAGTAGCAGTTAGCAATGTGTGCAGTCCACAAATGTGGAGAAGCATGTCCTATGAATAAGGACCAGATCAAGATGCTAGAGATAAGAATGTTGGATGAGAATAATATAATCCTCACTCTCACACCATGTAAATTCTTGTTGGGAAAAAGAGATGATAACAGGAGACTAATTGGGTTATCAAGATATTTTCTGAGAATGCAAAGTCACTCCGTCACCCAGGCTGGAGTTCAGTGGTCCAACCATAGCTCACTGCAGCCTTGAATTCCTGGGCTCAGGCGATCCTTCAGCCTCAGCGTCCTAAGTTGCTGGGACTAGGGGTATGTACCACCATGCCTAGCTAATTTTTTTTTATGACACAAGGTCTTACTGTGTTGCCCAGGTTGGTCTTAAACCTCTGGCCTCACGTGATCCTCCCGCCTCAGCCTCCCAAATTGCTGGGATTACAGATGTGAGCCTGTAATAAGAAATGACTGTGATAGGTTGCGATGTGAGGGACTCCATAGGACAGGTTACCTCAGAAGACTCCTCTGAGAAGGCTGGTGTTTGAACTGAGTCTTGAATGATGAGAAGGACTTGCCATTGGCAAAGCGCAAGAGATAGCAAGATTGCAGCAGCGAGTCAGGAATACCTTCTTGGTGTCTCAGGAACATAGAGGAGCCCAGTGTGGCTGGAACATGGCGGGAAGACAGGGCTTGCTTATACATGACCTTGGAGGTTGGGCAAGCCTATGTGTTATCCGATCTTGTCAGCCTTGATTAGGATTTCAAGTCTTATTGCATATGTAATGGGAAGACATTGGGAGATTTTAAGCAGGTGGTGATGTTTTATATATTCCCATAACACGCTTGTGAGTATCAAGTGTGAAAGCAAAAAAGTCTATTTAGAAGAGCCTTGTAATCTTCCATTAAGAGTGGTGGAGAAGTTGGGTGCAGTGGCTCATGCCTGTAATCCCAGCAATTTGGGAGGTGGAGGCGAGGGGATTGTCTAAGTCCAGGGGTTCCAGTCTGGGCAACTAGATGAGAACTCATCTCCACAATAAATTTTTTTTAAAAAAATTAGCCAGGTATGGTGGCATGTACCTCTGATTCCAGGATCACCTGAGCCCAGCAAACTGAGGCTGTGGTGGCTATGAGTATGCCACTGCACTCCAGCCTGGGTGACAAGTGAGACTCTGACTCAAAAAAAAAAAAAAAAGGAAGAGTGGTGGAGTCTGGCAGAAGCTGAAGTGGTACAAGATGAGGTGGAAAGAAGTGTTTCAGGATTTACTTTGCTACAGGAAAATATGATAGGACTTGACAGATGTGAAAATCGGAGAACAGGAAGAATCAAGGATGGTGCCCAGATTGTTGACTTGAACCGCCATCCTTCAAGTTTGGAAATGTTACTGGGGATGCTTGTTCTGGATGTGTTGGAAAAGAAAGCAGTGATAATAGCAATGGTGAGCATTTATGAGGGTGTGCTTTTGTCAGGTACTATACTGAATGCCTTAAATGCATAACTCAAGTCTTCCACAAGCCAGTGAAGTGGATTCTATTATTATGCCCATGTTACAGATGAGGAAACTGAGGCTCCGCATTATTAAATAACTTTCCAAAGGCCACAAGGATAGCAAGTGTCAAAGTAGAAATTAATATATGGACAGTCTGATTCCAGGGTCGATGTTTCCCAGCTCCCTATTCTATACCATTTCTCTGTACATGAGTAAACACCCTATTTTCTAAAGTTGTTGTGGATTTATTACTGAAGCTAAAGTTGACTTTTGAAACTTTGTTATTTAGGTTGACATTCACCCATTGCCCAAACAATCAGTTCTTACTTTTACATCAGGTAGAAAAAGGCCCACCTGCTTTGGGAGAGCTGTACCAAATCCAAGCTCAGAGGCAATTTACAACCACTTTCTATCATCTTTCTGTGCTGATCTTTAATCTATGAAGTAGGCAAAATATAAATGGGATTTTCTACAGTTAGCATATGTCAATTAATAATAAAATAATTTTTTAAATGGGATTGTGTCATTCACTATTAGTACAGCTTTTAGAATTTAACATTTAAAGGATTAGTAAAAATACATTAAATAATACTATAACCTTAATTATGAAGTAACTATAGCTAACTGAGCTAGCTATAGTTAACTAATTATTAACCATAATTGATAAAATAATAATTGTAGCTTAATAGGGATGTAATGATCTCCTGTCAGTCCTCTTGTGGGTGCTTTACATAACACAGTCCTATTTAATTTTTTCAATTCCAAAGACATGTTATCACTATTAGAATGCTGTGTCTCAGAGAGGTTACATAATTTGTTCAGGATTATGAAATGTAAAGTGATATAATCAGGATTTAAATACATGTCTCATGTTGATGATATTCTTCTATTTCAAGCATCATTGCCTTCATATGCAATGAACCTGCAATTGAAGTGTATTGTTTCCAGAGCAACATGTCCTGGGCATGTCAATGAACCTGTAATTGAAGAGTATTGTTATCAGAGAGACATGTCCCAGGCATGTCAATGAACCTGCATTGAAATGTACTGTTACCAGAGCAACTTGTTCCAGGCATGTCAAAGGTAAATGCTTTGCTGTGTTTCAGGTGTTAGAATTGCATTAAAACAATGATGGATTGCCAATCAAAAATTGCTCTCCTTATTTTACAGTTTGGATTATGGAATACAAATGGAAAATTCCTAAGGAAAGTTTAGACCAATGTTTCTGAGAAATAAATGCATAATAACTTGACTTTTTTCTTTCAGTTTTGCTTGGGTTTCAGTTGCAGAAAATATAATCCATTCTAACTAGTTTAAAACAGTAAGGGGTACATTGAAGTGCATTCTATGACTTGTAAGACCATTGGAAGAGCTGGAAGAGCAGGCTGTAGGCTGAACTTCCAGAACACCCCCAGCATTCAGAACCCAGTTAAGTCCACTGCAGTCTGTAAAGTTGTTGCAGCCAGTGCAGGAAGCTGTTACTGCTGCTGACTGCCAGGTCTTGCAACCCCCGGTACCACCCAAGCCAACAAAATACATGCCATTTTGCAGCCAGCCTCCCTTCTCGAGTATTTCCTTCTCATGTGAAATCTTGCAGAGTTGTGCCTGATTGGTAGAACCTAAGTCCCATCTACAACCCTAGCTAACTTAAAGAGCATCTGAGAAATTGACTTTTTAGCTTTCCAGCCACAGTAGTGCAGATTGATATGCTAAGAGAGACAGTACACAATACCTTCCACTCTCAGTGTACTTAACTTCTCTTTTATCAAGTTTCTCTGAATCAGGAGCATCTAAGAGGTAGCCCTTCAGTCAAATGCAACATGGCATACCTTTTCAGACATTTTTATTTGTTTTCCCTAATGATACAGCACCCATGAATGACCTAAAATAACACATCTCAGACTCTAGAGAGTACATAGAGGGCTTGCTAAAATGCGCTGTCCAGGGATAAACCCTCAGGAATTTGGATTCCCTATTGACACTCTGGAATCTGCACTCACAGTTAACACCCCAGATAATTACACTTTCTTCTAAAGATAACTTAGCTGACTCCCCTTGTTTCAGTTGGGGCACCACCTTCAATGAAAGGGGGAAACATTTTGACAGCTTATTTAATTCACTAAAAAGGCAGTTGGTATGTCCAAGCACATATTGCATAATCCGGAAAGCTAGTTCGCGACCTTTGTAAACCAGACTTTTCATCCAACGTGATGGAGAAAATGATCAAGATTGTGAATGTGCTTTGAGCTCATGCCTTTACTCTCACTAGTTTTGATGGTATTAGGAAGCAGTTTAAGTATGGTATAAAGATTTAGATGATTTTAATGTAGTAAAAAAAAAGTGGAGAAAAAAAATACTTTGAAAATTTTCTGAGCTGCTTTCTCTGATTACTTACTCTGTGAAACCAAACGTTAGAATTCTCAGTAACTGATCTGATAGTGTACCTGAGCAAATTTAATTGTATCCATAGAAGAAAAATACAAAAATTTCTATAAAGTTCAGTCATTCTGTCTCAGCTTAGGCACTTGGGATCAGATGGCAACTAGAACTTCTACTTATTTCCCATCACTGAATTGTTTGTAGTTCAAAGGATTTTAGAGATTTTAGAGAATTGTATAGCTTTAGATTTACATGAAATTCCACTTTTAGAGGCAAGTCACATATTTGAAATAACATAAATTATGACTTATGCTTGTGTAGCTATTTTTGGAGAGCTACATAGTGGTTCAATTTTACGAATAATTAATTGGCCTAAGACTGAACAATGCTCTCCAAAGAGGACCAGTGTTTATGGAGCATTGAAGATGTGTATTTCAGAAATACCGTGAATTTTTGAATTGTATGTTGGGGGGATATTCCCTTTATTTCTTTGAAAATACACACTTATGGCAAAAAGAGTCAGCAACAGATTTTGTCATTACCTAAAATGTCCCTAAAACAAAGTGAACTAAAATGTCTATGGGATTTTTTTCCCCCTCTTCTTTTATTTTTTTATTTTTTTGAAAAATTTGTTTGATAATTTTGTTTGAAAATTTTCTGAGCTGCTTCCTCTGATTACTTACTCTGTGAAACCAAATCTGACAATGCATCTGAGCACATTTGCTAAGTGCTAAAGAGCTATATTGATGACCTATTAATTATCTTCTTAAAAAACCATTTAAAAACCATTGTTACTAATAAAATAATCTATACTGCTGACACAAATGATTACTCTATCATGTATGTCTCTATTAAAAATTATAACAGCAAAACCTGAACACCTGAACAATCAGGTCCTAGAGTCTAACCTAAAGTGCCAGTCCTTTCCAGGGACTTTCACACAGGGTCAAAACTTCTAAAACCCAGCTTATGAACTCCAGGTGCACTGTCCTCTATGCCAAGGATGTTTAAGAAAGAGAAATATTTAGTTTATCAGTTTAGCCCCTTTCTTTCAGAACTGACTTTTACTTTCTACCAAGATAGAAGTGAACTTTCTAGCCCTTACAGATATTATCCTCTTTATCCTTTTCTGGCAAGCTGTTGTAATATACCCTTGAGATTCCCTCATTCTCATTCATTCCTATAGTCCATCCACTGTGGTCTGACTTTTAATTCTGTCAACTCCATAGTGACTGTCCTCATCAAGGTCAGCTCCCTTAGGTACTCTTCAGTCATTTGACATCTGTTAGTGCTTATTGTATGCATTGTATTCTCCCTTTAGTACTTGTTTTTCCACTGGCTACAGGACCAACCAATTTCCCTCTCATGTATTTGGTTTCTTGTTCTCTCAAGTTCTATGCCAATAGTTCATGAAAGAATATCCTCCTTGTATAGTAGTGGGTTTTGATAACTTACAGACTCCAGCTGCCACTTCTCCTTGAATATATCTCGTTAGGTGAAGAGCACCACTTTTTATCCAGCTACCCAACAGAAACCTGGAATTCATTTGTGATTCTTCCCCCTTTTACCTCACCCTCTTTCCATCCATTACCAAAACCTTCCATTCTACTTCCATATCCTCTTGACCATGTTCATTTCTCTCCATCCTCACTCCCACTGCCCTTAGTTGGGCCTCTCATCCATCAGCTCTGGATGACTTGGTGACCTCTTCACTGGCCTCCTGCCCTCAGGCTCATTGCCCTCCCTCTCCCAATCCATCCTTCATTCTGCTGTCTGATAAACTTTTGGAAAATAAATCAGATCTTAACACTTCCCTACTTAAAATACTTCAGGGGCTTCCCACTACCTTTAAGATAAACTCTAAATCAATTAACAAAATCAAGAAAGCCTCTACATATCTCTCCAGTCTCAATTGTTATTGCTTATCCCTTGAAACTTGTTTTCCAATGGTGTTATTAACATGAAATTCTTTGAAAGTGTGTTGTTCCCTCACTTCTGTCAACATCTTCTAGTTCCTCTCTCAGGGGTCTTCTCCCTCAAACTCTCTCTGGGAAGGCTACCTCTTGCTCACTTCAATGCTTTTTCTACTAGAAACTGTCTCTGAGCTCCTCCCTCAACTGGCCCATTCCCCCAAGTCAGATTTAGCTGGACCTCCTGGGGCTTTCTTCTCTCAAGTTCCCACCCTGCTGTGTTTTCTAGTAACTTGAATGTCCTAAG
The DNA here is from genome assembly GCA_963574415.1 of Tarsius wallacei. Lineage (NCBI taxonomy): Eukaryota > Metazoa > Chordata > Mammalia > Primates > Tarsiidae > Tarsius > Tarsius wallacei. Next base: position 29,040 of record CAUYQG010231236.1, read on the forward strand.
ACCAATGACCATAGCCCTTTTGTGTGTATCTTATGTAGAGATTAGAGAACTCCATATGTGTTTGTTAAATGAATAAGTGGCTCTTGGGATAATATTACTAGAAGTCTGAAAGCACTCAATTTTGTTTTTACTGGAAGGAATAACTTATCACTTTGTTTTTTGGTTTCTCCCCTCCCTCTAGCTATGTAAATTCTTTAAAGCCACAGCTAAGTATAATTTGATTTACCTGTACTACTCGTTTATTTCAACCTGGTAATAACTTGATGTGTGGTTTCAATTAAAAAACATTCTATTAATGGAACCTATATGCCTTCCACAACATAGCCATTTTAAATAAAATTTAATAGTTCACTAAATATAAATGAAATCAGTTTTATTATCTGACTAACCTAGTATTTTTCTTTCTAGCAAGTGTAGGTCTTGGTTTACAACCAACCCAGCAGCTTCCTAGCAGAGTGACCATAAGAAAGTTAACTATAGCCGGGCGTGGTAGCACGCGCCTGTAGTTCCAGCTACTTGGAAGGCTGAGGCGGAAGGATCGCCGGAGCCCAGCAGGTCGAGGCTGCGGTGGCCGGGAGTGGCCACCGCACTCCAGTCTGGACGACAGAGTGAGACTCCAACTCAAAAAAAAAAAAAAAAAAAAGAAAGTTAACTAACCTCTTTGAATCATGCTTTATCGCCCGCAGAATAATGTAATAATATCTACCTGGTTGACGGAAGGATCAACCTATATGAAATAGTACCTGGAAACTGCTTATCCTATGTGTGACCCTTAGGGGTCGATATATTTGAGCTATTTCCCCTTTAAGTAGCATTTAACTATAGAACAAGGACTGCCTATCAACAAGTGATTCCCTCCCCCCATCCCAGTTTTTCCCCCCAATCCCAGTTTTTCCCATAGATTGAAAACAGTGAAACTTTAAATTCCCTATTACAGAGAAGCCATTGTCTGCCTTTTTATATTAAGCAATTCCTTTCCAAGATTTTCAGTTTTTGTCATAAGAACATATTCACCAGTTATGTTAAATGGTCACCTATATTATCAAATATTTTTATTTTACTTCTTCACAAAAAGATCTGCATGGAGGGAGGTAGAAGTGTATCTTTGCAAGATTTTAGCACACCAATTTGGACTCCCAGCTGGTTCGCGTTCCACTTAGCTATGCTGTTATAACATCTGTTTCACTAATAACAGTAAAGTTTTTAAAAAATTAACAAATCTACTAAATTTTTCCTTTGTTCCTTTGAGATTACTGAACAGTGATTAGAGTAGAATCTGAATCTGTATATGATGATTAAGTATTTACTTTATAATGTTTAATAAATGATAAATTTTAAACAATAAAAAATCTGAAAAAAGAAGTCATATAGAATGAAATGGTAATTCACTCAATGAGGATCCTGTTACTGGTTTCCATCAACCTTATTTTTGAAAGATATGGTTCACATGACCTCAGAAGACCTGAACTCAGGACTAATTGCTATACCTGTGCCTTGGTAACTTGCTTTCCTGGGTCTGGGTGGTTGAGCCAGTTGGCTTTCTTCCAAAGCACATTTGGGCTACAAGAGAACTGCCTGCTTCGATAGCTGGCATGCGAGATTAAAGAGAAGATGAATGTTGTTTTTGGCAGCAGCTGCTGTTTTGTTCAAGGCAGTTCTAATACCATTTTTGTAGGTCTGTGCATAAGGAAAGTGAGCTCTACAAACACTTCAGGACCTTTTTGACTTTGTGAAGTCTGCAGTGTGGACCCCGGCAATGCCTATTTTAAAATCACTTCTCATATTCACAGAGAAAAAAGAGGGTTTTTTTCCCCCAAGTTTAGGATATTAAGATCTTCTGGTTTCCTGAGCAACATATGTCTCCCTGATGTTCTGGGGCTGCACACATGTTGATTTCTACTGAAGGAAAGGAATCTGGAGTGACTTATGTGTCACAACACATGTTCAGATCAAGTAGATTGTTTGCTATAGGGGGCTTGTGGCTCCTTTTCTTGGCATGTAACCTTTTACTGTAGGAAAAGCTCTACTTTCAGGAGGGATTGGTTACTGGGGAAGTAGCCCACTGGAGCCTGCTGAGGTTGGTTCTTAACAAAAGTGGGAATTAGGCAAGACCTTTGCCTTTGGAACCTTAAGCCTCATCTTTCTGTAACTTTTTTCCCTCCCTTAAATGACCTTTCTAGTACTATCTGCCATTGTTAAAACCTGCTCCCAGAAAAGTACCCCATGAATCTGTTCAATTTACTTGAGAGTAAATTTTAGTCAATATCCCTTCTCTCTACCAGGACTGTTATTATCCCATGCCTCAGTCCTAACACTGCACACAGATTTCTTATTCTTTTCAAGTCATGTAAACAATTTGACAGCAACTTTTAGCGATTAAAGGGTTGTTGCAATTTTGTGTGCTGTGGGGAGTTTGTGGGGAACACTTTTGATGCATGCCTCTAAATTTACAAATTGAGAACTGCCAACAATAAGATTGGTTTAATGTGTCTGTGCAATGAAAGGTTATCCTGCAATGAGAGGTTATCACACAATGAGTGTGACCTAGAGAGAAAAGTTGTACAATACTAACAAAGTAGCCAAAGAAAAATGTAGTATGCAGACTCAGAGAATGTTACAGAAAAACACAGTGAGATAATTGCCAACTGAAAAGATACATTTTAGAGCAGAAGTCACAAACACAGGGACATTTTGCCTACGCACTATATCTTCGTCAGGGTGTGTGCTGGCGTGTGTGCGCACACCCACACATTTAGACACCCATTATACCCTTGGAGTTTCTAGAAGTTGGAGGAAGAGGAAGAAAGAGAAAACAAAGATAAACATTTTGTTGATACATTGGGATACCTCACTTAATTGGGAGTTAATTGTCTATTAACTGAAGCTACTCTAAACACAGTTGAGGACTAAAAAATAAATAGAAAAAGGCATCTGAACCCAAAAATCAATGTCAAAATATCCATGTGCTTAAGGTCAGACTCTTTGTTCATGGAAGATTTACTCTACAAAGTCCTTTCTCAGACTGTTTTACTCAAACATTCCTAAAGCACTTGTCTCCCTGGTTTCCTAGCCAATGCAAAGCCCATAAACCACACAATGAGTAATCACATAGCACCTATAATTTGAATAGGCTTTCCATTTTATTCTCACTCCCAGTTAATGAGATGAGTGAGGCAAAAATTATTTTTACTCTCGCTTTTTTGATTGATAAACAGATACTCAAGGGGATAATTTACTTGTTTAAGGTTAGGGTAAGGGGCTCAGAGGTTTTCTGGATCTATGTTCCATCCACGGTTTCCAAAAGCATGGTATTTTTTTTTTCTTCTTGCCCTTGGAAACCTTTGTTCAAACAAAATCTTACTCAGAAGCATGAACAAATAAAACAGAAAAAAGCTGAGCTGCTTTGTTTAAGATAGGCATTGGGGGCCCAGAATTCTGGCAGAGGCAGCTTACTTTCACCTGGAATAGCTCAGACATTACTCCACTATATCATTCATTCATTCAGAAAATATGTTGCTTGAGCTCTGTATTATTTTTCTATTGCTGCTGTAACCAATTACTGCATAGTGACCTTAAGCCATACAAATTTACTGTGTTATAATTTTGGAGATCAGAAGTCCAAAATAGAGATTTCCCTAGGCTCACATCAAGGTTTTAGTGGGACTGTGTTGCTTTCCAAACGCTCTAGGACAGAGTCTGTTTCCTTCTCTCTTCCTGCTTCTGGAAGCTGCCTGAATTCCTTCACTCCTGGCTCGTTTTCTCTGTTTTCAACTCCAACAATGGCAGATGTGAGTTCTCATGTCACACCTCTCTGACCTTTCTTCCATCATTACATCACTCTATGACCAGAGTCGGAAATGAGTCTCAATTTTTAAGGACTCAGGCAATTAGATTAGACCCAGAGAATCCAAAATACTCTCTCCACCTTTAGGTTCTTAATCACATATGCAAAGTCAATTTTTCCATATATGGTGATATATTCAAAAGTTCCAAGAATTAGGACATGGACATCTTTGGGGCCATTATACTACCTCCCGAAAGCTTCCACATTGGCCATGTGTTGTCCTTGCCATCAAGACTGCAAGAAACTAGAAATAGGCATGTTAGCAAAAAAATATGTCGCAAGCAGTGCCCTGGCAATCTAAAAGACACAGGAAAATGAAGGCACAAACAAAGAAAAGCTGAAATAAAATTTTAAAAACAATCATTCCAATCAAATACAGTAATTTAGAACTACTTCATGAAGGACAGTTGCAGATACCAAGATGCCTTGCAAGTCTTTCCTTTATGTGACTTACCCAAACCTCAAAGACAAGCAAAGTTTAGTATCTTTATTCAGTTTAATAGATCAAAGGATGTGTGTACAATGTATTAGAAAGATTTCTGTATAGAATAATTAAGACTGAAAGTATTCTTTTTCATATTAAGAAGTAAGCATTGTCTTCCAGCTCTCTCCTGGGCATATTGATGCAGGAAGTATTCATATTGTTGTTCAGAATTTTCAGTATTTCTAACTTAATTGGTCCACTGTCCTAATGTTTAGCTATGCCAGAATAAAATGTGTAAGTCTACGAAAGGGGAGAATTTCTTAAGGGTAGCAAAGTATATGTAAAACTAAATTACAAATTTAATTAATTTATAATGGTTATAAAATCAAGTATTTTTAAAAATATAGATTTTTTCAGGGATATTTGAAGGTTAATAAGCTAACTTAGTTTTAACTTTAACCCTCAGCAAATAGATTTCTAAAAATGGGAAAAATCATATCTTTTAGATATTTGAATTTAACTGACACACAATAAAATTGATGTTTCCCTAGCAACCATTTTACAATTATTGTAGCAGTCTGTGTAGATATACTTTAAGAAGTGATGAAGGGACACATACTAAATATTATTAAAATCTGAATAATGTAGTCGATTCAGCTGTGACATAGAATATGGAACCAACTTGTCTCCATATGCTTGATATTTGCAAAAGTATTAAGGTTTTAGAGATTTGCCATCACGGCTCCCACAAGTGATCTAACAGATTTCTGGAAGTTCTGGGACAGTACGGGATGTTTAAAAGGACAGGAGTTACAATTGGATGGGCCTGGCCTTATCTACTGTTGTCACTCCTCAGAAGTCACTACACCTCTCTCTAACTCAATGTCTTCAACTCTAAAACTAGGACATGTAAAAGTTAACTTTTTTGTGATTTCATGCTTGCTACATAGTAAATGATCAATAAATTTTTAGCTTTATTCACTGTATTGTTCCCCAAAAAACACTAGTATCTGCATTCACAGTCCAACATCCTGCCTTATAGTAAAATATTTAGCTATCTGTACTCCTATTTAAAACCTCTATTTGAAAACTCAATCTCAGCCCTTCTCAGCAACTCAAGGTTCTTGCTCAAGCTGTTCTCTCTTCTAACCTGCATTGCCAATTGCCCCCTCCCACTGGATCATCCCCATGGTGTACACACATCCTGTTATTTCTACCATCTTACAAACAAAATGCTCTTCACCCCCAACTTCTTGCCAACTGCCACCTCATTCTGTTTTTATTTATTTATATGTTTATGTATTCATTTACTCTACTTTCTAGGAAAATGCTTCAAAAGAGCTGTCTATACGCACCACTTCTGGTTATACTTCTCTCTTGCTTTCTTAAACCCCCTCCAGACTGGCTTTTTCTCATACCACTTCAATACAAATGCGCTTGTTAATATCACCAGTGACCTCCATCTTGCTAAACCAGTGGTAAGTTCTCAGTCCTCATCTCACTTACCCTTTTACCAACATTTAACATAGTCTGACCCTGTTCTCCTTAAAGTATTTTTTTTTTACTTGGCTTACTTCTGTAATCCTTTGACTTCTTCTCAGGGCTCCTCTGTGGGCTCTAACTCATCTGCTGGGTCTCTTAAGGTTAGAGCATCATAGGACGCATACTCCCTTGTTCTTTTTCTACTTGATACTCCCTTGGCGATCTCATCTACTCTTTTGCCTAAAATCTCACTGATATATGGACGGCTATCATATGTATATCTGCAACCCAAACTTCCCTCCTAAATCCAGATTTAAATATCCTGACCTGGTACCATCATTGCAAAGACATTTCAAACTTATGCTCAAAATTAAACTCCTTACCAGCCTCCCAAACCTCCTCTACCCCTATCCAGCCTTCCCCATGCCAGTGGAGGGCAACATCATCCTTCCAGTTGTTCAGGCGAAAATCCTTATAGTCATCTCTGGCTCTTTCTCTCAAATCACACTCCAACTGTCAGGAGAGCCTGTTGGTTCGGCCTTCAGAAGATGTCCATAATCTAACCACTTCTAGTCACCCCACTGCTTGCACCCTCTTGATTGGATTATAGTAATGATCCCCAACCAGTCTCTTGTTTTTCTACTTGTTGTTACCCTAAAGTATATTTTCATTAGAGCAGTCAGATTGATTTTATTTTTATTTTGATGTATATTTATATCCTTCCTCTGCTTAAAATCCTGCACTGAATCCCATTGTATTCACAAATCTGGCCTCTTCATTCTCTCTCTGACATCATCAACCTCTGCTGCTCCCTGATTTACTCTTGTTGTGTCTTAAATAAAACAGATTCCTTAAATAGACCTGAGGGCCTTGGCACCAGCTTCCCTCTCTGTATGCAATACTCTTCCCACGGATTTCTGCATGGATCATTCCCTCAGCTTTGTCCAAACATTGGTAAAATATGGCCTTCTCAATGAGGCACTCACCAAATATCACCCTACTAAAAATTTCAAGCTGTTTCCACACATACCACAATCTCTGAAAAGGAAGGAGGTAATGGTTAATTCTGTGGCTCCTTACAATAAGAACTCAAGAAGCTTGTAGGTATATACCTATGCATCCTCCAAAAGAATTCAGCTGAAGTTACTAGGTAGCAAATAAGCACAGATGCATACTTTTATTTTTTATTTTAGATTCAGAGGTACATATATGTGCAGGATTGCTACATGGGTATGTTGCATCATGTTGAGGTTTGGGCTTCTATTGAACCCATCACCCAAATCATACCCAGTGGGTAGTTTTTCAATGCTTACCCTTTACCCTTTTTCCTCCTTTTGGGAGTCCCCAGTGTCTGCTGTTCCCATTGGTGTGTGCCCAGTGTTTAGCTCCCACTTATAACTGAGAATGTGCAATATTTGGTTTTCTGTTTCTGCATTCATTCACTTAGAACAGTGGCCTCCAGCTGCATCCACTTTGCTGCAAAGGACATGATTTCATTCTTTTTTTATGTATGTGTAGTATTCCATGGTGTATATGTAGCACAGTTTCTTTATCCAGTCCACCATTGATGGGCATCTAGATTGGTTCCTTGTTTTTGCCACTGTGAATACTTTCTTGTTGAGACTGGTTCTGAAGGAGGATATCCATTCTGGAAAGTGAATAGAAGCTTATCACATGTCCCAAAAGGACTACTCAACTAGCAAGGCAGAAACTGAAGGAGTGGTCCTGCCTATCCAGCATCACCTGTCGTTGCCACACACATCTCAAGTGTGCAGTGATTTTCTGACATTAAAGATAACCTGGGAGTCTGTTCTGTTAGTGTTGTATCTGCTCTGTTGTTCCCTGTCCTGTGTTTTTCTTAATGCTTGGTGTGGGGGGAGACCTCTTGTGACTCGTGAGTGTGGTTGTCACTCTGAACCTGCCATTACTGCTCCCTTGAGCAGAGTAGACATTGTGATACCAGTCCCCTCTGCCTTGCTCTAAGTCTTCTCTTTTCATAGCCCTTCCTACCTTTTGATACACAGTATAACCTAGTTACTTCTGTTTGTTGATTATGGGTTGTCTTCCCTCAATAGAAGGCAAGATTTAGGAGGGCAGGGAGTTTTGTCTTTTTGTACAGTCCTAGTTATGTAGTCTAGAACAATGTCTGGCATACAGTAGATGCTCAATAAATATTTGCTGAGAAAAATAAGTAAACATATGTTTCTTTAATGTTTATTCAATGTCATGCATAAGGCACAGTGAAGACCAGGAATAGGATTTCTGCCTTTATATTTCTTAAAGCCATAATATGAATATCACATTAGAAAAGAGGGCCTTGGGAAAATATATCTCCAGAAGGGTTATGTCTTAGCAATGGCAATATGAAAGGAAGCTTAAGTTTAATAAATTATATTTGCATATGTGAAGCGGAGAGTCTGTGTGTCAGGATTATCCCAAAGAAGAATCCTCCAAATGCAGTCCAAGGGAGGCAGTACTATGAAAAGTGTGACCCCACAGTGCTCAAAGTAGCCCAGAATAAAATTACACAGGATTACTTCCTAAATAGACCACAGTGGTAAGGGGGAAGAAAAGGATTTTAACTTTGTTTATAAGCCACTATATATCCACATAGGCAGCACTGAAATCTTATAAATTTTGGCAAATGACAGTTGTTGTTTGGTCCAGTGTATTATCTAGTTAGCAAGCAGATATTAATTGAAAATAATAATCCAGTTCCTTTTAACATATGACTAGCTACATAAATAGAAAAGATTTCCAGCCATGCGCATCTGGGCTTTTGTGTAATTTTAAGAAGATTTTATAGAAGAATGGTAGCTTGTAAAAGAAGTCTCATATATTTTAAGATATCTTCACATCTGCATGCTTTTGTCATGCTGTTTATTTTTCCTGGAACACTCATTCTTTGTCAACTCTTGCAAACTCCTCCTTGTCCTCCAGAATCCAGCCAGAGTCACATTTTCTCTCTGGCTTTTCTTGGCACTGCCCTCCTCTGACTGGCACCCCACCTTAATTGATTAATTGCTTCCTCCTCTGTGTTCCCAAAGCATTTATCACGAGGTGTGGGTGTTATTTATTTATCTGCCTCTGAGTTTCAAGGGCATCTTCATCATCTCTGTTTCCCTAGTGACTGGCACTGTTCCTGTCTCATAATACATGTTCAATAAATGGTTATTGAATTAGAAAATTCGGATATATTTTTACCTTGGCCACTGATTTATCTAGCAAATATTTATTAAGATCCTTTTATATACAAGCACTGTGTTATGTGTTGTAAAGATACTGAAAAAAATAAATCAGATGCCCAAGGTCTTAAAATTCTATAGTGTAATAAGGAAAAATAAGTCATGCATAAAAATAACCACTGTATAATACATGATAGAAAACATTTTCAAAGAGGTGTGTAGATTGTGTGTGTATGTGTGAGAGAGAGAGAGAGAGAGAAAGAGAGAGAGAGAGAGATATTACTTTTTGCTAGGGTTCAAGAATGTCTTCCTGTTGGCTAAGGAAATATTCTCCTTATTAAATGGCTAAAAGGCTGTCCTTCAAAATACTAATTATTTGGATGTCTCACAAACTAGGTTAAATTCTGTCTTAGATCTAAAAATAAACTTCTCTCCTTGACTTTCTCTTGGTGTAACTTTGTAGACCATTGGCTTAAAGCACCTCTGAGGGGTTATGCCGCTACTTGCCAAGCAGTCTACATTTAAAGTAGAAAGAAAAGGTTTCTTATGGTGCCTTAAGGTATGAATTTTATGCATTCCCTAGTTTTTAAAAGACACCCTAAGTGCTAAGTCCTTCACATGTCGCTACAAGCTTATTCTTAATTACCATTAGGATATTGGCTGTAGAAAGATTTTTGACAAAAGTTAACAATAATATCATTGAAAAAATAATTCAAACCAGAGTTTTTTTAAAACTTTGATGAGCATAGTTTGAATGCTTGGCAATTAATTGTCATTAAGCCAATAATTTCCTTTTTAATTTATTTTTTAATGGTAGACTGACCTTTCCCACATCAAGTCATAAGATGTATAGTTTGAATGATTGCAGGTTTTAACTGATGGTCACCAAGCAATTTTTCTGTTTTCATTTAGACTTGGATTATCACTTGCATTTATCTTCAACTGCTCCTATTTAATCCCCTCGTCAAAACTAAAGGAATCTGCGGGAATCGTGTGACTAATAATGTAAAAGACGTCACAAAATTGGTAAGTAAGGAATGCTTTTCAGTAGCTGGGATTGTTTCTTGTGCTTGTTAATAAAAAATTTAGGGTTCTCTTGCCCCAAATTACTGGTTTTCTGTAACAAGGAAAGGAATCATTGAGTTATTGTGAAGGGTTTATAGAGAGCAGGTAGGGAGATAAGATCATGGAGAATGTGTTGGGAAGACCAGCCCATTGCACACCACTGCAGTGACTTTGTTTCTTTTCTGGTCTTTTCCCTTCCTGTACAGACAGTGAAGGACCCTGGAGCATTTGCTGTGTGCTGATGGGCCAGTACCAGCTTGTTCCCCACTGACCCCTCTAGTGGGTTCCCTAGTATGTTTTATTTCCCTTCCACATGCCTTCTTACTCTTCTCTAACAAGCCTAACAAACAGAGGTCTGAATGGCCATTCTTCCCTTTCCATCCTGTCACAGGGTGGGTGTTTGCTCCCTCAGAAAACACAGTTGGAGGAGTGATGAGTTGCCCAAAAGTTAAATGAGCTCACCCCCTCCACATTTGTCACATTGGAACTCTTCCCTCAGCCAAAGCCACTGCCCCTAAGTCACTGCCAGCTCCACACCATGCCTCATCAGATGCTTCCTCTTAAGATTAAACCACAAGGAAAGACCTCACATCTGGAAGGCATTCTTCCCAACTCTCATGATCTAGGGGAGATTTTACATGCTCATGTACTGTGAATGATTACAGGATGAACAATGTCTGAGAAGCATTTTTCTAAGTTCCTTGTTCAAAATAGCCAGGAACACTGGGTGACACTCAGTTATTTGAATACTAGAAAACAGAGGTGAGACTAGAGAAGAAATCAGGAAAATGCAGACTTAGAAACACACACGCACACAATTCATACAGATTTTTTTTAGGATAGCCAGACGGTCCAGGTTTAAAAGCATTCTTGGATGCAGCATCTGAAGATGTATTAACATGTTTTACTTGAGAAACCAGGGTGCAAAGCAATACACCATTGCTTTCTGTATACCCTGCAAGGTGCGTTATAGGGAAGGGGGTGAGCAAGAAGTACTTTTTAAAAACACAGATCATGCTTCTTTTCCTCAAGTTGATTGTTAGTTAGTGACCCAGGAAACAATACTAAAAGACAATATGTGTTCATAGTCTAAATTCTGTGTATATCAGTAGAAGGTATTCGTTCATTTAATGTTTGTCAGGTGAGTGAAGGAAAAAAGTGTTCCACTTTGATAAGAATCAAAATCTTCCATGGTGCTCATTAAAATTATAGGTTCCTGAGCCCCATACCAAGAAACTGCCTCCATAAGTCTGAGAAAAAGCTCCAGACATCTACATTTTTAACAAATTTCTGAAGAGAAATTTAAGAACCATTGCTTGTAGGTAGTCTCTTCTGTCAGTTTGGAGACCAGAATGTCTTTACCCTAATTTCATCTCAGTTCTTATTATGACTAGTTATCTATGTTGTATAGATTTATAAGGATGCCAGGTGAATAAGAATCTTCAAAATATGTTTAAAGTAGGTCACTGGGAAATTATAACTGTCAAGGAGCTGTTTATATAACCCTAGGAGGAACTGAGAATGAACCTGGGAAACATGCCCTCGTCCCGGGAGCAAATATCAAATATGTGGGCATGATGCATAATTGGAAGATAGTGCTGTATTGACCACAGACAGAGCATTTTCAAGGTGAACATATTACTTCAGAAAAAACTCATGTAGGTGTTATTATTTGTTAAGTGCTTAAGGAATACCACTTAATAAGCACCACTTCCTGTGAAATGTCAAACCAATATTTTTAAGTGGTGTAAATTGGTATTATAAGCACCTTCCAGGACTTTCTAGTCTTGTCCTTAATCACCTGTTTATTATCAGCTTGTTACCTATCAATTGATGTAATTAGAAATGGCAAGAAGCATTAATAAGATGGGGAAGAAAAAAAAGATGAGGAAAAAGTGCCAGAAAGGGATATGTATTAATATTGACACTGAAATATAATTCCTCACTCCAAGGGCAAAAGTCAAATCGTTAAACTGGAGAAAAAAATGATTTTTTTTTCCCTTCCAGCAGTTGACTCAAGGGGATAAGATTTAATTTAAAGAGTTGTTCCAGGAAAATTAGTGTGTTTTCTTTGGATTTTACTTTTTTAATGAGCCATTTGAAAAAAAAAATCAAGTTAATAAAAAGTATGACTCAGAAGTTCACTTCTAATTGAATAAACAAAGACCTACACAATTCATAGCCTGTATTCCATAGAGTAGGACATGAAAAAGTATAAAGCAATCCTTGAGCTCAAGCAATTATTATCTAGCTTGAGAGATAAGACATCTTCATAAAAAATAACTAACACCATAATAACAACACATAAATGGATGCCAATAAAAATTTTTTTTGGTATAAGACAGGGCCCAACCTGGGCTAATATTTTGGTTAAATGAATAGATTTTGGAATCTGGCCTGCATTTAAATTCCAGCTCTTTGACCTTAAGTAAATAATGACCTTTCTAAATCTCAACTCTTGCTTTCCAATTTGTGGCACAGATAAATAAGAAAAAGTACATATAACATTTTTAATCTGTTATTGGTACGTAACCTCTTTCTGCCTTAGTTTCCATTAATATAGTATAATTGAGAGATTAATCGTATTTAACCTTATAGAGTGATTATGAGGATTAAGCAAGTTAATGGAACAATGCCTAGAACATAGCAAGTGCCTGCTAAGTCTTAGCTGTTTATAGTAGTGGTACTCATAGTAGTGTTGGTAGGATCATAGGATACTGGAGCTGAAAGGGAACTTAGAAACAATCTCAACAAACTTTTATAGATAAGGAAACTGAGACCCAAGAGTGGCGAAGCCCAGTCCCATTACCTTGGCTGTGTGTTGTGGAACTGACTTTCAATCTGGCCTCTAGAGTCTACCAAACCACCCGACTTTTACATATATATATATGAATTTCTAAATGATACTTGGCTTGAAAAAAGAACCTAGCTTGTTAAAACAACGTTTGAAAGCCACTGCTTACTGAATCTCTGCTTGTGGAGGTGAGATGTAGAACCCTTCATGTTTCTGACTAGCATTTTACATGAGCATCATTTGCATACAAGTACCAGGACTGCTTAGGCTGTAATGCTTATAGGGTTGTTTGTTTAATGCCTGAAAAGAAGCAAAATGTTCCTATCTATCAATTTCATTAATTTGAACAGCAGCACAAGTGACTGTTGAATTTTATGAATGCTGATAATCACAGCCTTTCTCTTAAAATGCTGAGACAAAGCGTCTTGGTGGAAGTCAAGAATACTTGGTTGTTTGAATATCAGCTCTACTACTACCTGGCTGTGTGACCATAGGCAAATCACTGAACCTTTCTGGGATTCAATTTCCTGATTTTTCAAATGAAGAACGTGGACACGATCAATAGTTCTTAATTTAGGATTCATAAACTTCAAATGCTTGCACATGGAACCCTAATTTGTGCCTTCATGTACCTTATGTTAATTTCTGAGAAGAGAGTGTATAGCTTTCATCACTTCTCAGGGAAGTCTGTGACCCCGAGGAAGATAAAAACTTCTAAAAGAAATGTGGAGGTCCTTTTAGCTTTGAAATTATTTTATTCCACGCTGACATTTCTCTAGGTTGAACTTCTTGGAATAATTCAATAATCCCTGAACTGGACTAAAGGAGGGATAGAATAAGAGGAATTTGCTTTGCAGGATAACCTTGGTACGTTTTATGAGGGAAGGAAAGTGAACTGGTAGTCTGGTTTTTTGCCTGTGCTCATGCTTTCTTCAACCGAAATCATTCCTTTGCTGTCTCTACCAGTTTCTTCTTTGCATTAGGTGGAAAGTTGCGCTGTGCCCACAAACCTTAAGTTTGTTTGCTTGAGATGCTTCTCATGTCACAGGATCACATGATTTATCACTTTCCTGTCAATTTTTTTTTTTTAATTTCTTCTTGGACATTCTGTACTGTCCCTACAGTCCCCATGGTTTTCATTTGAAATCCTTCTGGCATGTTTACTCAGCATAATAGTTCATCTATTTACAGAACATTTTGCTTTGTTTCTAAAATGTTGCAAGACTTGTTTTAAATGGCAAACTCAGACTTACCTAAAGAAAGGGTCAAGTGTTTAGGAAGAGGATGAATCAAACTTTTAAAACTCGTATCTATGGGATAGTTAGGCAACAGCTTTTAATAGTTGTGAGTGTCCACGTAAGAAAGAAATCCAAATACTGAAATAGTTCAAGTTGGTTTTCCCTGTTTGTTCTTCTTACTCTGCCCTTCATTTCTGAAAATGTCTCTTCCCTTCATTTATGAAAGCGTTTTTCTTTCATTTGGAGGAATTTAATTAAATGTGATTTTGTTGCCTTTTAAAAATATTTTTTCCTTTAAATAGCTGTTGAGTAAGGATTTGTCTTGTTCAGAATGTTTTTTAAGGTGGGTTACTGTCTCATCCCTGACTTGTAAAGGTAAGATTACTTTTCAAGGTCAGTCCACAAATCAGTAGGATGGGATTAGAACAAAAGAATTTACGGTGTGCTTGGTCTTGTGATAGGCACTTATTTTAAGTTGGTTATATTAATCTTGGATATTCATATAATGAGAGATTACAAAATATCCTCAGATAACACATTTTCACACTTTGAATAGTTAGCCTTGATTAGTTCTGATTTTTGTTCTTCAAATTTTACATTGTTCAAATAGAATGGTCACTGCATTAAAGAGAATCTCCTCATTTCTAAATGAATTCTAAGCTTTTCTTCAAATGACCTATGCATATCTTCTCTTTAAAAGTAAAAGTCTCACGTAATTTTGTTTGATCAAAAACAATAGTTTGATAGATGAATTGTTTTTAACATTTATTTTTACTAGTTTGCAATATTTATCATTTTAATTTCTGTTCCTGTGGCCAGCAGAAATTTTTTTTTCTCTATTTAAGGATAAATTTAGGACTTTTAGTATTTAAAGAAAGGACAGACATGTATTAAAAATAACATTTATAAAAACTGTCTAGATGGGTTGCTGTATTATCAGGCATATCAATTTTATTGTTAAAAAAAGTTATTTCTTTACAGAGTAAATCACTTAGATAATATGTCTTCTGCACCTTGCTTTTTTATTTTTATTTTTTGTAGAGACAGCATCCTGATATGTTTTCCAGGCTGGTCACAAACTCCTAGCCTCAAGTGATCCTCCTCCCTCAGCCTCCTAAAGTGCTGTGGTTACAGTTGTGAGTCACTGCACCTGGCCTGCTCCTTGATTTTTTTTAAAGCAATAGTTATGTTATGAGTATCCAGGCATCTTGCAAAGCACTTTGCATAGATTGTTTCCTTCAGTTTTCATAACCATATGAAGTAATTATTTTTAACCCCATTGATTGGTTCGGAAGCTGAGATCTAGTGATGTTTAGTAACCTGACCATCGTCACCTGGAAGATAGAAAGTTGAGTAGAGGTTTGAATTCATAACTACCTGTCTTTGGAGCACAATAATTGAGTTCATGATTTATAATGCCTTCCCAGTAGTTTAAAATGTAAGTTGCAATTTCACTTTATGAATTAACATTGTAAACTACTGAATTTTTTTTCCTGAATAGTAGTCACCTCATTTTATTGTGATTAGGAAGGTATCATATTGTAGAAGCTTAATTAGTGCTGCTTAATTGGAATCATCATCATAAGATATATCTGTGAAATAGACAAAAAAGTTTTTAACCTCTTCTCTTTGAAGGCAAAAAAATTATCAACTTTTTTTTTAAGTTATTCTTCACTGAAGAAAGATAACCCGGAAAAGTTTTCTGGCATTGTCATCTTAGTTTTTTAAATCGCTAATTGAGTTATTATTTTTTTAAAAAAACACTCAGATACCTTTGAAAACTACAGGTAATTGACTTGGTTGATTAGATTTTTAGCCAGCTTTAGTGGGAAATAATTTATCAAGAGAAACAAACATTGCAAAAAGATTTTCCTGCATTATTTCTGAACGTTAAACAACCAACATTACAATAAGCTGCTGTATATGAGTGAACTATGGTATTTAGACAGAAATGTAGTGCTTTCTTTCTTCTGCAGCCATGATTCTTGAATTTCACTGGGTCTGATGAGGCTGAAAACTATGGACTCTTTCTCCAAAAGGGTTCACATATGCACAACATTTTATAACAGTGTCAAGGGAGCCATGAGTCACTACTGCATTGTAATTTTTCTCTTGTACTTTGGAGAGACCACTGAGATGAGTAAGGGTCTTGCCAAGGGTATCCAAGTGGTCACTAATTTTGTGAGATTTGGGGACCTCAATGACATTTAAATCATGAAATTCAAAGATTTTAGACCAGGGATCGAGAGGGAGTTAAGTATTCTGACTTTGAGTTCTTTTTCTCTTGAGTCCAAATACCTGCAGGGTACGGTATGCAGCTAGTGCCAATTTGGCTTGCAAAGACTTTTCCTTGGCTAAGTTTCCAACATTTCCAAAAGCCGTTCTCCTGTGCATTTTTTCCCCAATGTCACTGAGTATGGTCAATCCTCAGGACATCAAAAGAAGATAGCAAATGAAGTCCATCTAGTAAAGTTAGCTCCTCATCAAGTCTCTTGTTTTTGTAGTTGTGTACATCTTACAGTCTGGCATAGAACTGACATCATTGCACTTCAAAACAAAAACTCATAGCAGTGATTTGGCTTTTGGTAAAATTTTCCATCAATTAAAAAAAAAATTTTTTTGCGCTGAACTTATTTGAGTAGAATAGATTTGTTTTCAAAATATGTACCCTTAGTTAGTTACCGATTTAACCCTATCAGCAGGGGATACCTCCATGGAATCTAGACCAGGTTCCTGTTTTCCGGTTTCCAGTTTCTGTATAAAAATTGAACATATATCCAGCATCCTCCTAGTGGTCATCTAACCTTTTGCCTGTCTCTGTTCTCTCTTTGCTCCAACCCATCTTTCCACACTAATCTTGCTAATTTACTATCATGTTTCTTCCCTGCTTAAACATGTTCAGTGTTGCACCGCAGCTTATATAAGAGTCAATTGTTAGTCACTAGCTAGTTCACCCTCTTTATTTTACAGACAAGGAGCAGAAGTTCCACAGAGATGATGAGAAGTGCCTAAGCAGGGTGACTTGCTGTGGAGTTCTGGTAGTAGAACTGTCCCTGCTGTTTCTTAGTGCTTTTCCCACTGGACTTCCTTAGTCCTGCATTCAAGAAGGACCTCTCTAATGCGGCTTTTCCAGTGTATTTCTTCCTCTTATCTGGTCTCCCTAAGATGCCAATAACTTTTTCCTTTCTTTGCCTTTGCATATGACCCTTTCCCAATCTAGAATGCTCCACTCCCTTGCAATTCATATTCATAGAAACTCACGCTAATTTACACACCATGCCTAAGCACTTAGTATCTTATATGAGTTTTTTAATGCTTATGAATCCATTAGGAGATTCTGTTGTGATTCTCATGTTACACATGTCTAGATTTGGCCTAAAGTTGATGGAGTAACTTGCCCAAGATCTCTGGGTTAGCAGGTGGCAGAGCCAGGATCCAACCTAAGCAGTCTGTCTCCAGAACCTATGTTGTTGATCCCTCCATAAAATTCCCTGCCTTTAGGGAACAGCTTCCAAGTTCCAAGCCAAAGCCTCCCTCTATTCTGTAAAGTTGTTCACCATGGCCATTATACATCAGAGAGGCTGAATTTATTGTAAAGTTATCTGTGCTTTCTGAATGCTAATCAATGTACTGAAGGTTGAATGTCTCTTATCCAAAATGCTTGGAACCAGAAGTGTTTCAAATTTCAGATTTTTTTTTTTTGGAATATGTGTATATAGAAAGAGAATCTTAAGGATGGGATCCAAATCTAAACATGAAATTTATTTATGTTTCATATATACTCTTTACACATAATCTGAAGGTAATTTTATATAATATTTTAAATAAAACTTTGTGCATGAAACAAAGTTTATGTTCAGTACCTCTGCACGAAATTTTCCACTTGAGGCTTCATGTCAGTACTCAAAAAGTTTCCAATTTTGGAACATTTCAGATTTTATATTTTCAGATTAGAGGTGCTCAACCTGTATAAATGCCTAGAAAAATCATAAAATAATTTATGAAATGACCATATATATCTATGTTACCTCCTAAATTATCTTCTAAATGTAATTGTAATTGGAAAAGAACTGATGAAAGCCAAGAAAGTAACAAAGGGGAGATAGCTTTGTAGACAGGTGTGCTGAGCACCAGCAGATAGGGCCAGGGTCAGCATCTTACCCCCACCACTTACTCCTTATGTCTGTGACCTTGAGGCTACCAGTTACCCTGAGTCTCCAAGCCCTCACCTATAAAATAGGCTTCATGAGATCTCTCATGGGGTTGTGGTGAAGATATAAATGAAAACTTGTTATGAATTATAAGGCATTTTTTTAAAAAAAATATTATTTTTAGTCTCACTAGAAATTAAACATCAACATAATGCAGACATCACTTTATTATTATATCACACACACCATCTCCCACCCCCACCCTAGTAGGACAGTGTGATTCCATGTTTTGGTCAGAAAACTTCTTACAAGCTTTCTTTGACTTATTTGAACCTATTTTCATATATAAATTCTCATAAAATAAAATTGGCTAGCAGATATGCAAGTTTTCATTTTCTTTGGTCTTTAGATATATACTCAGAACCTAAGTTTTCTAAATATGAATTCAGTTGATTCTCTATTTGTATTATTAAAATAATGTTTTATAAATTTGTATTTTTAAAATTAAGCTGAAGGAGGAGGTAGAATGGCAAGCAGCTTGTGTTCAGAATATCTGCCTCTTCTTGCTGTGTTTTCCCATCTGGAATGGCTTTAGTTTACGGGATTGGTTCATCATGAAGTAGAACGTTGCTGCTTAGTCTCAAGTGTCAACACCTGCAGAAGGTCTGCTGTATCTTTGCCACCAAGGTTTACCTAAAACAATTAGATCATTTTGCTTTTCCAAGATAGGGATGAAGACTTAGAGAAGAAGAGAAATCATGGAATTTTGATGAGAAATTTGACTGAGAGGAAGAAAGTTGAGTATAAAGAATACAGAAGTTAACCCCTAAAATAAGTGGAAAGTGAAAAATACCACCTTCTCTGGCAGCAAGGATTCCACTATTTTATTAAGCATGGCATGAGGAGGAATGATGGTGGAGACTCACAAGAGGGAAAGACCCAGGACACATGTCCTCCAGAGAGTAGATGAAAATGTGTAATGAGGCTAAGAGGCAGGAGAGGCTCGCTGTCTTAAGAACCTGGCTCTAATACAGAGTTAACATGTGGTGGTCATGTGACCTTAGTCAAGTTTCTTGAACTCTTTGAGCCTCAATTTTTTTATCTTTTTTGTTTGTTTGTTTGTTGTTGTTGAGTCAGGGTCTCACTTGGTCTTCTAGGCTGGAGTGCAATGGCATGATCACGGCTCATAACAGCCTCGACCTCTTAGGTTCAGGCCATCTTTCCACCTCTGCCTCCTGAGTAACTGGGACTACAGGTATTCACCACCATGCCCAGCTAATATTTTAATTTTTTGTAAAGACAAAGTCTTGCTATGTTGCCCTGGCTGGTCTCAAACTCACGAGTTCAAGCAGTCCTCCCACCTTGGCCTCCCAAAGTGCTGAGATTACAGGTGTGAGCCACTGCAGCCAGCCAATTTCTTTATTTGTTAAATATAGAGAATATGTCAGAGGGTTCTGAGGGTAGGTATGTTGTGGTAATGCTACAGTGGACACAGTGCCTGGCACGTAGTAAATATTCACTAAGTGTTAGGCACCATTAGTATTTCATGATAAAGTGAACTGAGGAAGGAAGAGCCAGACCAAGAGCCTCAGCTCGAGGCTAAAATGAGTGTGGGGTGGTAGCCCTGGAAGTAGGATGGCAATGAACATAATAGGGTCAATTAGCACCTTGGCTCCCATCTGACTAGTCAGGCCCTTGCGTGAATTCTTTTCACAATAAATTGTTCCCTGATTCTAGAAACTGTTGACAAGTCCAAGAAGGACCATATGGACTATGTTACGGGAAATTGTGGGAGACTTAGTCCAGCAAGCATGCACATGATCTCAGCTTTCTATGGGGAAAATAAAGTCTCTAAAGACAGGATTAAGGGAAAAACAAGTCAAAAAGCAAGGTAGGCCCTTGAAGATTGATGGTATAGATCCTCTTGTTTATATGAATACCCTATGGGTTAAGTCAGTAGTTGTCTGTGTTATTCAGCGGGGAATTTTAACAGCAATATAAAAATATGGGGATGACAGAGTCGATGATGTACCAGGGGACTCAAAAAAACCCAGAATTATCTTTTAGAGGGCAGTCCCCTTGTAGTATAGGCTTCCCCAGCTATGTAAGTGTTCTAGGAACCCATCGGCATCAGTGTACATCAGCTAGCGGTGTTGTGAGAGACTGCTTTCAGCTTCAGTGAATTTTTTTAATTAGACATTCTTTCAATGAGTTTGCCCATTTCATGAGTGACTTACATGAACAACCAGCCCAAACCTTGCTGAGTATTCTGTTTTTGACCAAAATGGCATGACCACCCCCCCAAGCCCCACCCTTCTTTTTCATCCAATCTCACCCTGAGCAACTTTTTTTGTTTCCCCGGATGAAAAAGTCCTCGAGTCCTCAAAGGGAAATGTTTGCCAGTGTGGAAGAGGTGAAATAAAAAATGGCAGAAGCAGTAAAAGGTATCAAAATGAATCAAAAATTGTTTTGAGCGGTGGAAAAAGAATCTTGATAGGTGTATTGACTGAAGTTTAAACATGTAAGAATAAATACACAATTTTTAATAATTCTGAGGTATTTTGGCATCCCCCTCATATTTAGGAAGGAAGAGAACCTAGGTCTCTGTGACTTACTGGGGCTATTTGCCTCCGAAGTCAGCTGCCCGTATAGCCGTCAATAAGGAACGTGGATTGTGTTCACAATGAGTTTAGAACATTAACCTACCTCAACTCTAAATGACCATTTGATAGCTGTACCTTGATTTCTATTTTATAAATGAGAGGAAACAACATACCAAGAGTTTAGATTTGTTTCAGATTCCTTGTTTCCAAATCTGTTGCTTATTCACATATGCCACAATGATGTAAATAAGTCAGGCGTTTTTAAAAGCTTTGAAAAGAAGTGGGGCAAACATTTGTGACATCTCACATGTTCAGCCCAAGGTAAGCAGATTAAGTTATGTCACAAACTGAATCTTTCTAGACTTAAGCCATAAAGCAGTTGTGTCTTGTAAATAGTATTGTTCTTTTGAAGTTTCACTGACCCTTTTTTCAAGATCAACATAGAATGACAGTTCTCAAACTTGAGTGTGCATCAGAGTCACGTGGGGGACTTGTTAAGTAAGATGTATTAGGTCTGGTGTAGCCCAAGAATTTGCATTTCTAGTGGGTATGCTGTTGCTGGCATATCACTTTGAGGTCCACACTTTGAGTACCAGTGACATAAAGAGATATACTTTATTACTAATTCTATGGAGGGACAAGTAGGAAAATAGTCCTAGAGAAGAATTCCAAGACCACAGATGGAAGTTGAAATTCAAACTATGTTTCCAAAATTCGATAGGTTATACTTAGCCAACCATAACTGAATTTGGAGTCCAAAATGTTTATATTATCGCTTATGTTTTTTTTTTTTTTGAGGGTGCCTTTGATTAAAAAGAGAAACAGAGGATGAAAAATCAGTATGTATGTAAATATTGAAATCCATCAGTAACTTAAAAAAGCACAACAGATTTCTATGCATTTTCTCCAAACCCTTACAAATAATATGGTTAATTGATGTGTATGAATTTTCTTATGGATTTTTTTTTTTTTTTGTCTCTGTAGGTGGCAAATCTTCCAAAGGACTATATGATAACCCTCAAATATGTCCCCGGGATGGATGTTTTGGTATGTAAACTGTACATTTCTGTGTTTTATATTACTAGCTAACAGAAGAGATGGGGTCATTCAGACAGAGATAAGAAATGATCTGCAGTTTAGGTGTTTGCTAATTGTCAGGATTTGAAGAGGGTATCAGTGGAATTTGACTTGCATAGTTTTGGGTTTTTGCTTTTGTTTTTGTTTTTTGTTTTCCCTCCAGCAACCACTAAACTTCATCCTTTGGGCACACATATCTGAGACCTATACAGTCATCCTTCAGGATCCTTGTGGTATTGTCCAGGATATGCCCCACCCCACTCTACCCCCATGATACCAAAATCCATGGACACTCAAGTCCCTTATATAAAATGGCATAGTATTTGCATATAACCTACACACATTCTGCTGTGTGCTTTAAATTAGCTCTAGATTACCTATAATACTTAATATACTGTAAATATTATGTAACAGTCGTTATAGTGTGCTTTTAAAATTGATGTTTTATTGTTGTCATTATTTTTCAAATATTTTCCATCTTTGGTTGGTTGAATCCATGGATACAGAGGGCTCTCTGTATTCCCAAAATAAATATGAATCTGCTTTAGAGCTAGCCACAGATTTCTCTTTTTCCTTAAGTATCTCCCCCCAAAAAGGCTTGAATATAAACTGATGTAAAATTTTTTTCATACCTCACCTTTTTCTTACCTATTTAATTTGAGAACTCAACATTTTAATCTCTGAATTTATTAGAAAGAAAATAGATAGATCTTACAGTAAACATACGTGGTTACTATTATAAATACTACTCTATTACTCAAAACAAGTAATATGAATAAACAAAGAATAATTTTAAAACAATTTTAATTATTTTTCTCATTACAAGGTATC
This sequence comes from Tarsius wallacei, assembly GCA_963574415.1. NCBI lineage: Eukaryota > Metazoa > Chordata > Mammalia > Primates > Tarsiidae > Tarsius > Tarsius wallacei. Next base: position 51,734 of record CAUYQG010231236.1, read on the forward strand.
AGAATTCATGCATTAAGCAATATTTCAGGCATAGAGAGTAATGTGATATCTGTATACCCATCACAGACCTTGTCAAATCTTACCATTGCACAATATTTGCCTGAAATATATTTTTAAATAATGAAACATTATAAATGTAACTGAAGCCCTGTGTATGCTCTTTGCCATCCCCATTAGTCCTCCTCTGTCTGTTAGTGGTAGCAGTTATTCTGAGCTTGACCTTGTCATTCCAATGCGTGTTTTTAGGGCTTGCAATGTGGTCAGCAACCCATGGAGTTGTGTTGAGCAGAATGGTGCACAGTAACCGTGCATTCTCTTAACACTTTTACTGCAATATATGCATCCACACAGGAGACATTGAGCTTTTTGCATATTTAATAACTTTATGTTCCAGTCATTATACTGTATATACTACTTTGAAGTTTGAGTATATCTTTCAACATGCTTTGACATGTTGTTCCTTGTTGATTCACTTTAACTAATGTATCGAATTCCTTAAGTAAATTTAAATCATTTGGGTTACTCCCTTCTCTGCAACTTACTTCTTTCCATAATTTACCAAATACTCATTACACATCTACTTTGTACAAGTTGTTTTAGACTTTGAGTGATTTTTGTGGATCGGTCAATCAAAATTATTACCTGTGTAAGAGCATCACCATATGCTTGCACTTAAAATGCCCTTCAAAGACTGGAAGGCTATCATTTCTAGAAAATGTCACTGCTCTAGTTCTTTTCGAAACTTAGTAAACATTTTAGCAAGAAATAACTGGAGGGTTTTAGAACTTTTTAGAACATGTGTCTTCATGTTGAAACAGTTATCCTCAAGCCTAGGTTCACATCCATCCTACTGAGTTAGAAGTACTCTCTTAAAATGGAAATGTAAAATTATTAGCAGCCTGAAAGCTAATAAATTCAGTTGTTAATCAGTCAGCAAGCACTCAGTTAGGAAAAACTAAACCCAACTGGCTGGTGAAGAGCCAGTTAAGAAACAAGCACACATCAGTTAGACAATGATCTTATATTCAAAACCTTTAATAGTAACTGAGGGTGGAGGGGAATCATCCAGGCTTTCTGTAACACTTTTCCATTTGCAAAATGATCCCACATATTTATTACCCTGGATGTGATTAGGAAGACTCTGTGAGGAAGATAGAATAGTTATTATCATTCCTGTTTTACAGAGGACACACTGAGGTTTACAGCCCAGAAGTATTTTGCCCAAGGTTATACAACCAGAAAGTGATAGAGTCTTAAAAAGAAACCCCCTATACCGAGGTCATCTGACTCTTAACCATGGGTTACAGAAGGCAAACGAGGGAGTCTAAATAATTATAATACTGAGAGAAAGTGTTTGAAGAGAAGCCTCTAGGTTATAAAGACCATCCCCCGCTCCTGAGGGCAGCAACATTTAGGATGGTGATTGCCAAACTTACTCAAAGAAGTCCTGCTGCTCTTTGAAAAACAAGTGTTAAACTGAAAACAGTTAATCATAGATTGTGCTAAATCATAGATTTCAGTATTGGCTGGTGATAGCAAGAGCCAAACTTGTGAAAATAAAGCCGATTCACTGCCACATATTTTGTACTTCTTTCTGTAATTAAAAAAAGTCCACCATTATTTTTGATCCTGGCAAGCTGTCCCGGCACAACTGGAGAAATACCGTTCTTGGGCACCACAGTTGGCAAGAAAAACAAGCCTGTGTATAGGGCTTTGGGCAAAAACAGGGGTCTTACCCTTTGTTTTACCTTCTTTTTAAAATGTTAGTTTCTGCCAAGAGCAGAGGAGTTTCCCAGTAAAGAGGTCTCTGATTATTTGCAAGTGGTCAGAGTCCCAGCTGCCTTATCTTTTGTCTTTAAACAATAGAGGGTGGAATGGCTGTGGGTGCCAGAAAAATTCTCTGGGGCCAAAGTAATAAAATTCTGCCAGGGGCACTGGGCAGAAGAAAACTCTAGAATAGAATCACATTTATTTTTTGCTTTTGTTTTTTTTAAAAAAACACTGCTAAATAATCCTGGAAAAGAGAGTCTACTTTTCTAAGTGCCTTCTTAGAAAATTACCTAGCAGATTCTGCCTCACAAATAGCAGGGTGTGATCAACCGCTTAGTATTTAAACCTAACAATAATCACCAATTCTATTTTAAATTCTCCCAAACTATAATATTGCCAGACTGTTAGGATTTTCTGACCTTAAAGGTACCTAAACATTTCTGGTTCTTTCCATTTACTAGTCATGTTATTGTAGAAGGGATAAAAATTGAGCTGCTGTATGTTGTCACACATCCGAATTCTCTCGAACTTCCATAATATTACGTGTAAACTGTGAGTTGCTTGTAATATTTGAGTAAATTTTTTTTTAGTCATTATGGATACTTAATAACTGTGCATATTTACAGGGTACATGTGATATTTTGATAAAAGCATACAATGTGCAATCATCAAGTCAGGATAAATGGAATATCCATCCACTCAAGCATTTATCATTTTTTGTGTGTGTTAGGAATTTTCCAATTCCACTCTTTTTGTTATTTTGAAATATACAGTATGGTTAACTCTGCATTATTATTGTCACCCTATTATGCTATGAAACACTAGATCTTATTCTGTCTTCATCAATTTTTAAGTAAATTATATACTCACAAGTGTTTTTAAAATTTTTTATCTGGAAATAATTTCAAGTTTACAGAAAAGTTGCAAGAATATTCAAAGACCACCCCTGTGCCCTTTAATCCAGATTCACCTATTTTTGACATTCTACCTGCTTTCTTTCTATGTGTGCCTGTGTGCTTGATTGTTTTTCTGAAGTTCTTTTCTGACATCATGGCCCTCAAATACTTTAGTACCTGTTTCCTAAGTAAATAATATTCTTTTACCTAAACACAGTGCATTTGCAACTTCAATAAATTGGGCAATAATTATAATACTTTCTTGACTGGATTTCAATTTCATCTTTTTTGCATTTCTTTTACTTCAGTCTAAGAACCAATTTAAGATCATGATTTGCATTTTGATGTCATGTGATTAATGGTTTTCCAAAGATGTCTTGTCTTGTGAATATGGCAAAAGAAACTTTGCAGATGTGATTAAATTGAGGATTTTGAGATGGAGATATTATTCTGGATTATCTGGCTGGGCCCAATCTCAGGTACATGAATTCTTTTAAAAAGGAGACAGGAGTTTCAAAGCCAGAGAGGGAGATTTGAAAATGCTACACTGCTAGCTTTAAAAATGGAGAAAGGGGCCACAAGTCTAGGAACGCAGACAGCCTCTCATTGTTGGAAAAGGCAAAAGAATTTCCTTTAGTACCTCCAGAAGAAACACAGCCCCATCGAATGCCTTGATTTTAGCCTATTAAGATAGATTTTGAACTTCTTGCCTCAAGAACTGTGAAATAATAAATTTGTCTTGTTTTAAGTCACCAGGTTTATGCTAATTTGTTACAGCAGCAGTTGGAAACTAATACATTGTGTCTCTTTAGTCTCCCTTAAGAGTTCTTCAGCCTTTCTTTGTCTTTAAGGCATTGACATTTTGAAGAGATAGTCCTCCTTCCCTTTAAGTAAAGTGCTTCTCTTTAAAACATTTGATGGATGTCTCTTATTGACACTGTTGAGCTTATTTATTCATCCCAAGCCATGACACTTCATAAGTAATGATGCATGTTCATTATCCCATCCAGAGGCGTACAGTGTCCGTCTGCCCCTCGTGGTGCTGTTTGTTTTGATCACCTGGTTAAGGTGTTCTACTATTTCTATATATTCATTCATTAGCAATTTGGGGGAGATCCTTTGAATCCAAGTAGGCAGTACTACTCCTCATCAAAGTTTCTCCCATAGATTGAACATCTATTGATGGTAAACCAGTCTTTACTGTCATGTCTTTGTCAGTTTTCCATTAAAATATTTTAAAGGCACAGCTAGAAGAGGAAGTGAGTGGCAACATGTGATTTTACTTTAAACCCCCCCCCCCCCCCACCGGCCACCTTCCCTCTACAGTGCCCTTCCTGGCTATTTCCATCTGCTTTTGCTTGACCTTGATACCTCTGGGCTCTTCCTATCTCCTTTGACGTCTCAGGATTTATTATCTGAGGGTTTGACTCTTCTTGAGTTGACAAAGTAATTTAAAAAATAAAAACACAAATACATCTGGTCACTTTACCCCTTTTTCATATCATTGAATGGCTTTTTGTTGCTCTTAGGAAACAATAAAAAAAGGAACTCCTTCAACAAGGCTTCTAAGACTGTCATGGCATAGCACCTTTCCAAATCTGTTTTCAGTCCCTCAACCTCACATGGTTCCTGTTGCCATCATTTCTTCTCTCCTGGCTTTCTTTGTGTTTGGAATTCTGATTGGTCCTTTTATCTATGTAACACCTGACCCTTTGAGATTTCAGTTTTACTTGATGAAACCAAGTCCTCCTATTAGAAACTCTTTTCATAAAACCCTTCAGAGTTGCAGTTTTCTGTTTGTATGTGGGATTATTTAATTGACAATCTTTCACTAACCTATAAACTTCATGAGGTGAGAAGCCATATTCTTTTGCTCTGTCTTATAGCCTCAGTACCTAAGGGATGGTGGACATTTAATAAATATTTGCTGAAAGAAAGGAAGAAGGAAAGTTCCCCAATGTGTAATCACCTGTAATTTCCTTGAAGCACAAATGTGAACAGAATGTGGTTCCCAAGGTTATGATGAAATGAGTGTCTGTAACTCATCACAATGCCTGCACTGCAACAGTTTTGTTATCTTCTTTTTAGGTATGTGTGCATTTCATGAAATATCTTGGGTGTAAGAGTTGTATTATGCAATTCTGAGGAATCATGGTTTCCTTGAGCCTTCTGTTTTACTGCTTTAATTGAGTCATTTCCGTATTCCTATTTCCGTATTCCTATTGCTCCCATTTGCTAAAGGCTGGATGCCAAATTCCTGAACCTGATGTTCATGACTCTCTGTAATCCTACTCCACCCTAAACATCTCATCTTAATACCCATTATTCTCCAACACAAACTTGCCACCCCAGCCACATGCAACACTGCCTCCTAAAATCACCATGCTTATTCTTCAAGGTGCCCTATCTTCTCCCATCCACTTATCCAGATCTATCCACAGAATCACAGAATATCTTGGGGCTGAACACATCTTAGTGGTTATCTCCTCCAAAGTCAGTTTGAGATCCTTCTTTCTGGGCCGGGTGTGGTGACTCACACCTGTAATCTCAGTACTTTGGGATCCCAAAGGAGATCTTGTTGTTGTTGTTTTTTTTGAGTCAGGGTCTCACTGTGTCACCCAGGCTGGAGTGCAGTGGCACAATCACGGCTCATGGCAGCCTCCATCTCTTGAGCTCAGGCAATCCTTTTATTTCAACTTCCTGAGTAGCTGGGATTAAAGTATGCACCACCATGCCTGGCTAATTTTTTAGAAGTTTTTTGTAGAGACAAGATCTCACTATGTTGTCCAGGCTATTCTCGAATTCCTGGGCTCAAGCAGTCTTCCCACCTCAGCCTCCCAAAGTGCTGGGATTACAGTCATTAGATACTGCACCTGCCCTTATTATTTTTTTATTTTAGATTTATACAGTGCAGGTTTGTTACACGGGTGTATTGAATGATGGGGAGATTTGGGCTTCTGTTGAAACTGTCATCCAAATAGTAAGCATGGAACCCAATAGATAGTTTTTCAACCCTTGCCCTCTCCTTCCTCCCTGCTTTAGAAATCCCCAGTGTCTGTTGTTTCCATCTTTGTGTCCATGTATACTCATTTTTACTGTATCTTAACTATCTAAAGAACAGGAATGAAATCTTTCACTTTTTTGTATCTCCTCATCATTCTCTAGACAATTCAGTGTGTATAGTCAGTACTCAAAAAATGTCTACCAATACACGTTTAACTGTTGACAAAAATGCCAGATTTCCAAATCTTGCATGAGCCTATTTTATTAGCTTAGATTCTTGTGGTTCTCACTAACAGTAAAAGTTCCAATTTTTTTTTTTTTTTTTTTTGAGTTGGAGTCTCACTCTGTCGCCCAGACTGGAGTGCAGTGGCCGCTCCCGGCCACTGCAGCCTCGACCTGCTGGGTTCTGGTGATCCTTCTGCCTCAGCCTTCCAAGTAGCTGGAACTACAGGCGCGCGCTACCACACCCGGCTAATTTTTTTGATTTTATTGTAGAGATGAGGTCTTGCTTGCCCAGGCGGGTCTCAAACCCGCGGGCTCAGGCAATCCACTCACCTCAGTCTCCCAAAGGCGCGGGATTACAGGCTGAGCCACCGAGCCCGGCTAAAGTTCCAATTTTATAAGGACACTAGAGAATAGTGTGCAAAAAATAATAATAATAATAATGAATAGCATGCCACCCAAAGGCAGGGATGCAACCACAGGCCTTATGAAAAGGCTGGAAAGTTGTCTTTCTCCATCTCTGAATCTCTGTATCTCTGCCTCATTCTATTTGTACAGAAGTTTTCTCTTTTGTTCCAGTCACCTGTTGTAATGTAACTGTTCCAGAGCTCCCAAATTTACATATCACAGTTTCAGCCTTGTTCAGAGACTATCAGTTCCTACCATCATTACCAGTTTTGGGAGAGACTTCTGATTGGCCCATCAAGGTCAGGTGTCTACCCATCATCCAGTCAGCTGTGGCCACAGGGCAAGTTCACTGTTAAGTGTGGATTCTGGGGTCTACCCCTAGTATATGGAGTACTTCCTGCAGAAATAGAAGTCAGCTAAGTAGACACTTGTATTTACCACTTATCTACTTCCACTCCCAACCCATGTAATAAGGAAGTATTTATTTAAAAAGAATAAGTATAAAACATTAGTTGAATGAATAAAATAGGACATTAAATGCTATTTTTAAGTATTTCTTTTGAATACCCAAGTTACAGTACTGGGGCCAGGCTTAGTAGTAAATGATTAAATTAAGACACTGTTCAGATTATCTAGGCCATTGTTGTCCGATAGAAATATAATAGAAGCTACATTTGCAATCTTAAATTGTCCCATAGCCACATTAAAAAAAAAAAGGAAAGCCGGGCTCGGTGGCTCAGCCTGTAATCCCGCACCTTGGGAGGCTGAGGTGAGTGGATTGCCTGAGACCGCGGGTTCGAGACCCGCCTGGGCAACTTGGCAAAACCTCATCTCTACAATAAATCAAAAAATCAGCCGGGCATGGTAGCTCGTGCCTGTAATTCCAGCTACTCAGAAGGCTGAGGTGGAAGGATCGCGGGAGCCCAGTGGGTCGAGGCTGCAGTGGCCGGGAGTGGCCACTGCACTTCAGTCTGGGTGACAGAGTGAGACTCCAACTCAAAAAAAAAAGAAAAAAATAAACAGTGAAATTAAGTATAATCAATTTTATTTAGCCCAGTATATCCAAAATATTATCATTTCACTTTAAAACCAATATTTTTTTAAAAAAACATAAATTTTTGGAGTCAAAGTCTCACTCTGTCACTCAGTGCAGTGGCATGATCACAGCCTCACTGCAGCCTCGACCTCCTGGGCTCAGGTGATCTTTCCAACTCAGCTTCCTGAGTAGCTGGGACTACAGGCGCCTTTACTATGCTGCTAACTTTTTGATATTTTGTAGAGACGAGGTCTTACTATACTGCCTATGCTGGTCAAGCAATTCTCCTGCCTCAGCCTCCCAGAATGCTGGCATTACAGGTGTGAATCACCACATTCAGCCTAATATAAAAATTGTTAATGGAATATTAAAATGTTTTATATGATTCACAACCCACTGTGCATTTTACGCCTACAACATATTCCAGTTCAGACACTAAATTTTCATCAGAAATACTCTATGTTTAGATTTTTATAAAATTTTTCATTGAAAATATAGATTCACATTCCTAAGTTTTTTTCAAACATAAAAGTTTTTCAGTCACTAAATCAAGTGATTTGATTAATTTTTCAATTTAAAGAAATTACAGTTAAGTGAAATTAACATCGTACTTCCTCAACCACATCAGGCACATTTTGGGTGAGAAGCTGATAGTGTGACTCCTGAATTGGGCAGCACAGGATTAGACAGCCCCCTTTATTTTACAGATAGCGACACTGAAGCCCTAACTAGGAGAAGTGACTTGCCTAAAAGTCACAAAATGAGTTGACAGAGTAGGGACCAAAAACTGGGCCTCTGGTGCCTCACTGCTGCCCTCACCTTCCTCTACTTTCCTTCTCTGTGCTATTTTGGGTCTGGCCCAGGGCCATTTATAGGTCTGCCCTGGGAAATAGCTCATATTTATAGAGCTTTGGTTGATTACCATCGTAATCAGACTGAGGTCTCTACATCACTTTAATTCAAGCAAGAAAATGCAAAGCTAGACTACTGAAGTGAACTCTGAAGACCCCAATTAATTGTTTAGGGAGAGGTCTAAAATAAATCATTGCAGAACCCAGTTCTCTAAAAAGGAGTTAAGATGTTGGAAACTCTATGTTGGCAACATGAACACACAACATTTTGCAAAGCACTTTCATAGGAATGTGTTACATTTGCCTGCACATGGAATGTTTGAGAGTAGACTGTCAGCTTTCTAGCCACAAGGATAAAAACGGAAAGAATAGTAAAGAAAGTCCTCAAATGGCAATTGGCATTTGCTGTTTGGTTGTCATGATTCCTTGAAGTAATTTACTTTCATTGGTATGACTCTGGATTAATTGAAATCAAACAGAAAAATCCATTTCTCTTCCCAAGAGATTTCTTAATTGAGACTAAGAACCAGTGTGTCTGGTCCAGATGGGAGATCACATGAGTCATAGTGAATTCAGCAGAAAAAATGCTTCAGTTGTATGTGTTCTGTCTCTTCTCACTGATACAAGGGCTAGATGAACGATTGAGAGTCCTGGTTTCTAATGTTTCTGTTAAAACTTGTGCAACCTTGTTCCAGCCACCTCGCTACTCTAGGCCTTGGATTTCCCATTTTTTAAGTTGGTGAGACTGGATCACCAATTATCAAATATCTTCGATATTCCTTCTAGAGCTAAAATATGATGATTCTAATGACATAGGACTGGATGATTTTGATTGCTTAGCCAGGATGTAGAAGCCAGAAGCACAAGCAGAAAGGAATGGTTTGTGCCCTGGGCATGCATGCCTCTAATTCTGGTGTGACTGGGGTTTGAAACACATTAAAGAAAGCAAAACACAAACAATCAAACTGGGCAGTAATGCTGGTAATTAGATTAGTTAGATTAGAAGGCTGAGTGAGTATTCCTTGTGAATATTCTTTGGAGACCTTATAGTTTCCAAGCCAGGGCTTTTCTCCCTCAGACTCTCTAATTGATATTTGTAATATTTCGTCCCAACTCCTCTGAAGACAGCTTTCTTCAAGAGAACGGGGAAAATACCAACTTTAGGCCAAATAAGAAAGCACATAAGTGTCTCTTTACAAATAACTACGAAATGGAAAGTAGTGTAAAGTGTATCAGTGAAGAAATGGCATACCATGTTTCGTCTAATTCCATAAATCATATGGTGAATGCTCTCTGAGACTCTCTCTGCATCTAATATCAATACAGAACAATGTGTCAAATTATTTTAACTAATAAACCAGTACACTTTCTTGAATGAGGCAGGAGATGGAGAAGAGAAAGCATGCCAGACTTAGCGAGTGCCCCAGATGATTTTTAAAGGTCAGTTTATTTCAGCCTGTTTCTCAAATTTATCAGTTCTAGGTCGACAGAGGCACTATGTCACATATCTTGTGGAATTCATGTATCATCTTTTTAAAGTTTATGTTTAGTCTTAGATTGTATATGGATATTTTTGTTGTTAGTCTTTAGAAACAGTCATATTTCTAGTTATGGAATACTTTTAATTTTAATTATTTTTAATTGTATCTTTTAGTCATTTAATGAAGTCATGGATTTGGTGCTCCTGGTACTTTGAAATCCTTAAGGAAGTGTACAGTTTTTAACTAATTCATCAGTGGTAGTGACATGCTAGCAGGTCAAAGATATTGGCTTAATAACATTGTGTCAGTTTGCATCCTAGAATACTACATGTTATAGATATATAGGAATAGAAAGCACTTGTTGTTTTTGTAGTCCTAGCTAGTGCTGCTATAATTAACCCAGAAAATATAAGACAGAAACTACGAAGAGAAAAGGCAAGAAATTGAGAATATGAAGTCAAGAAAAAAGTGTTTATATTTGAAACAGGGTCTGTATTTCTTCTTTTGGAAACCACACATAGGGTGAATAAAACATCGAATTCCTGCAGTAATTCAATAGTTACTCTTTGTGTCACCTCTGACACTCTGTGTGACTGTCAATTTTTCTAATTCTTCACATTCTTCTGTTGAAAGAGAGAAGTTATACCTTACGTTTCTTCTACTGAATGTTGTGAGTTAACATTTACATAAAACTACTTAAGTTTAAAATGGTCTTCAACAGAGAACCTGAAAGTTTCTTAGTGATTGTTATGCTAAACCATGAATTGAAAGGTTGGGCTGGAAATGTCTGGCAGGTCTCTCACAAAAGACAATGTGGTCAGGAAAAGACCACCCCTCTCCTTCTCTCCTCCCATCAGGAGCCCAGAGATGTCAATCTCCAGAGTGGCGGTCTCTAGGCCCCACCTTCTTTAGCATATCAGTCGTTGTGAAGGTATGTCAAGTTTATTGTAAAGAGCAAAGATGTGATTTCTTTTGCCCCTGCCAGCTCTGGCATGTCACCCTGTCTTTTCTCTCTTCTTTCTCTAATAAACTTTGTTTGAAAACTTTAAAAAATAAAACAAAATGGTCTCTGAAAAAGAAGAAGCAGTGATAATGCCATTTATTAGGACAAAGGAAAAAATTACATCTGTGAATTTGACAACCATTAACCATCCATTTCATAATGACAATCTCAGAAGAATTGAAAAACAGAAATACCTGCTATCATCTCAAAAATGAAATACTTAGTTCAATGGGCTTTATTGTCTCTGCAAATCATTGACTATATTTAATTTAAAAGTACAAAACTGCTTGATGTTCTAGTCAAAACTAGTTTCCTCTGTTACAGGCAGGCAGGTCAAAACTGGCTGACATTTAATATTGTTTGTTTACTTTGGTTTTATCTTTAATAAATCTAGGAATCTCAAAAAGCCAATATCTAACTGGTTAAACAAATTACTAAAAAATGGAACTTTGAGTTACTGATACAGACTTTGCCAAAGGAATTATGGGGCAAACAAGAATAATGAATGAAATTCGAGTTCAAGGCTTTTAGAAATACGCACTTTTCAATTGTATAGTAGCTAGTTCATATCAACTGTCAAACTGTCTATGGCTTTTTGTTTGTTTTTGAGTTGGGGTGTCACCCAGTCTGGAGTGCAGTGGCATAATCACAGGTCAATGTAGCCTCGACCTTCTGGGCTCAGGCAGTCCTTCCGCTGGGACTACAGACGTGTGCCACCATGTTCAGCTAATTTTTTTGTTTTTATTTTTGTAGGGATTCAGTCTCTCATGTTTTCTAGACTGATCTTGATCTGCTGGGCTCAAGTGATCCTCCCACCTTGGCTTCCCAAAGTGCTGGGATAATAGGCATGACCTCTGAGCCCAGTTCTGCCTATGATTTCAAAAAGGCAAACTTTAGAGAAGGATTGGATTGTGGGGTTTCCATGATTTAACTATAAGAAAGCACAGGATTGGGTTGAAAATTTTGCTGAAAAATGTTGATTTTGTTCAGACTATTGGTTTAGATATGTGAAAATGGGGGGAGAAGCAGTTATAGCCCAGCACCTTGGGAGACTGAGGGGGGAGGACTGCTTGAGTTCAAGAATTTGAGAACTTGGCAGCATAGCAAAACCTTGTCTCTACAAAAAATAAAAAATTAGCCAAGTGTGGTGGCTCACTCAGCTACTTGGGAGACTGAGGCAGAAGGATGGCCTGAGCCCAGAAAGTGGAGACTGCAATGAGCTGCTATCCTGCCACTGCACTATAACCTGGGTGACAAAATGAGACCTCAACTCACAGAGAGAGAGAGACAGAGAGAGAGAGAGAGAGACAGACAGACAGAGACAGAGAGACAGAGACAGAGAGAAATACCTGGAATTTCCATTGTTACAAAACAATTTGTACAGTAACATGTGAATGATTTGATAAAGGCTGTTATGTTACAAAAATACCATTCCAACAGTTTTTAGAGTACTTGCTATGTTCTGAACCTAGGAAATCTGTTTATTACTGATAGGACTGACTATGTGTAAGTTATCTCTGCCTAAATAGAGAGAAACTTGCAGAGCAATTTAGCAACCAAGGGGAGGCTGACAACCTTGAAAAAGACCTGTTAATGATGCAAGTATGAACTTGCGTGTGCTTGAGATAAGCATTGATTTAGTGAAACAAAGACTCCATCTGAACATGCTGTGGAAACACATAGTCTTTGAAAACTTGCTTATGGTGAGTTGAAATGGCCACTTGAACTAATTTTCATCTGAGTATTTGTTTATTTTACTTATCTGAAGCCAGAGCTAACAATTCTAAAAGTTTTGAATGACATGTCATGTTTCCAGGAATCGGGGCTTTCCTATCTGCAGATAAACCGGTTTCCTTTTAGGCTGGATTATATTAGTTAAAAAGGTTCTGTTAAATGAATGTAAAATGGTCCCCTTGTATAATTTAGAATAAATAAATGACTTGTCTTTCCCCACAGAGATATTGTGCTGGTAAGTAGAGAAAAAAAAAAACAACTTGGTGATTTGATTTATTTTACATAACATCAGTTACTCTGAGTACAACATTTTAATTACAATAGATGTTATATTAAATTATTTATGATTTTAATAAGCCAAGTCAATTTTAGCTATTCCTAATGATATTTTATTATTCTCACCGCAGCATTTTAGCAGTTAAAAATAAATCAAGGCCAGGTGCAGTGGCTCAAGCCTGTAATCCCAGCACTTTGGGAGGCCAAGGTGGGCGGATTGCCTGAGCCCATGGTCTGACATCAGCTGGGGCAACTTGGCGAGACCTCATCTCTACAATAAATCAAAAAAGTAGCCAGGCATGGTGGCACATGCCTGTAGTTCCGGCTACTTGGAAAACTGAGGTGAAAGGATCGCCTGAGACTAGCAGGTCAAGGCTGCAGTCGCCGTGGGTGTGCCACTGCACTCCAGCCTGGGTGACAGAGTGAAATTCTGACTCAAAAAACAACAACAAAAAACAAAACAAAACAAAAAAACAACAAAAATAAATAAATCAGAGTCTCCATTTAAAAGATCTTTATAAAAGAAAATATGTTAAAATTATATGAAGTATGCAAATTTTAACCAATTATATTTTAAGTAATATAATATTAATTTTTAAAATACTAAAATCTATTCTAATATACTGATAAGTTTTTTCCTAGTTATCTAAGCCTGTCTCGACCTACAGTCACGTAGAGCAGGGATTGGCAGATGCCCTGTGGAACAAATCCTTCTCTCTGCATTTGTTTGTATACCAGCCAGCTAAGATTGGTTTTTTGTTTTTGTTTTTGTTTTTTGAGTTGGAGTCTCACTGTCGCCCAAACTGGAGTGCAGTGGCCGCTCCCGGCCACCGCAGCCTCGACGTGCTGGACTCCGGCGATCCTTCCGCCTCAGCCTTCCAAGTAGCTGGAACTACAGGCGCGCACTACCATGCCCAGCTAATTTTTCTGATTTATTGTAGAGATGAGGTCTTGCCAAGTTGCCCAGGCGGGTCTCGAACCCGCGGGCTCATGCAATCCACTCACCTCAGCCTCCCAAAAGCACGGGATTACAGGCTGAGCCACCGAGCCCTGCTAAGATTGGTTTTTATAGATGGACATTTGCAATCTGTTTGATGATAGAGAATACTGACTTTGAACCCCAAATAAACAAGATGTCAACCCAAAATAAAGAACTTCATTCTTATTAGTAGATCTGTATTGCAAAAGAATGCAGTACATCCAATTATGTGTTAGTTTTCTACTTTTTTTAAAGAGTCGTCATCTAGCTCTGTCACCCAAGCTAAGGGGAATGGCCTGATCATAGCTCACTGCAGCCTCGAAAACCTGGGCTCAAGCTATCCTCCTGCCTCAACCTCTCAAATTGCTGGGATTGCAGGTGTGTGAGCCATATACATAACCAGCCATATCTCCAATTATGTAAAAGAAACTATATTGAATTATTATTATTATTACATTTTGGGAATTTTGTAATAACAATTTTGTGGAAATGTGTTATTTTTATAAATGTACCCAAATAATATCTTTGACTTTACCTCTTGGCACTCAAAACCTAAACTATTTACAATTTGGCTTTTTGCAGAAGAGTATGCAGACCCCTGGTATGAAGTATTTTTATCATTCATTTATTTTTTTAATTCACTTTTGCATCCATTCGGCAGAGTTTCTGAGCAACTCCCATATGCCAGGCATGGTTCCAGGCGTTGAGGACACAACAGGAAACAACACTTGAAAAAACTTGTAATGCTTTCCTCATGCAATTTATGTTCAAATTATCTATTTTATCTCCTCACAACTCCCCTCATGGCAAGTTCCATTAATTCCATTCTATATACAAACAAAGTGGGGTTCAGCGAGTTTATGTAGATTGCCCAGAGTTTCTCAGCCAGGATTGAACCCAGTTTTGCTTGACTCTAAGGTTTGATCTTCTAACCAATGGACAGGACTAACTTCATGAGCTAGGTTCCATGCTTGATTTAATGCTTTGCTGTCACAATCTTGAAATTCTTAATAATTTTTGAACAATAGTTTTTGAGCAATGATACATTTTCATTTTGCATTGAATTCTACACATAATGCATCTGGTCCTGCCACGGCTCTCTCTCAGACCACATTCCTACCAACAATGTTTTTAAAACACCCACATGAATGTGTCTGTTTAGAAGCCTTGATATCTATCAAACACTTTACAGTCATAAGCTACCATTAATCAATTGTTTTACATTTCAGTCTACCAAAAGACTGGAAGAGTCTTGAGGGCTATGACTCTCTCCCACAGTAATTTTATGATTCCCTCTGCATCTAAGAATCTTGGGAACACAGTGAACAGAAAAATATTCTTCCATAGAATTAAATCCTATTAATATCTGAACTTTGCTAAGGATAGGAATTGGCTCTGCTTGGCTTACTTTTCTTCCATGGAAGAGCAAAATTTTTACCATCAATGCTTTCCTCTGATCTTTATGCATTTGTAAATTTCGAAACAGGTTATTAGATCTGAGTTAAACAAGGCACAAGAACTGACCTGTTTTGTTCTAAAGGAAATCTTTGTCCAGCAGCCAGTGACTGAGACACTGATGGCTTTGAAGAGTACTCTGAGTTTATTGCACTTATTAAAATAGATGCTTTGTCTTCTTTTATATCTTACAGCCTAGTCATTGTTGGATAAGCGAGATGGTAGTACAATTGTCAGACAGTTTGACTGATCTCCTGGACAAGTTTTCAAATATTTCTGAAGGCTTGAGTAATTATTCTATCATAGACAAACTTGTGAATATAGTGGATGACCTTGTGGAGTGCGTGAAAGAAAATTCATCGAAGGTAACTTTGTGTTCATTGGAATTGTTTTTCATGTCTGGCCTCTAAAACCTATGCTATTTGGTGATGTTGGGAGGGCATCTTGTGAGATTTTGATGTTATAGACTTTGGTTTTTTTTTTTTTTTTTTTTGAGTTGGAGTCTCACTCTGTCGCTCAGACTGGAATGCAGTGGCCGCTCCCGGCCACCGCAGCCTCGACCTGCTGGGCTCCAGCGATCCTTCCGCCTCAGCCCTCCAAGTAGCTGGAATTACAGGCACGCGCTACCATGCCCGGCTAATTTTTTGATTTGTTGTAGAGATGAGGTCTCACCAAGTTGCCCAGGCGGGTCTCAAACCCGCGGGCTCAGGCAATCCGCTCACCTCAGCCTCCCAAGGTGCGGGATTACAGGCTGAGCCACCGAGCCCAGCTGATTTTATAGACTTTGAATTTTAAAATATTTTAAAGATGAGTACAGGACACAAATAGTTATGGTTATACTGCAATACAAATATACATTTGGACTTAAATATAAAATAAAGTATCTTTATACTACAGTGCAAAAGCAGCTCTGCCTTTATCTTTATTTTTATTTCAAATTGAAGTCCTCAAAATCTTCCTGAAATTACAAGTGTTCATTAAAATGAAAAATTATCTATAATGAACACCTATTCTTGCCCTTTTATTTATAATGTAATCCCCCCATAGGTCACAACAAAGGCATGCATTTTGGCTCTTCAGAGTCATTGGATAATTGGTCATCACCAGCTTCAGGATTTGGGCATGACGATACTTTGGCTTCTAAGCATGTGGAATAATAGTCAGTGCACTCCAGAAATTAACAGTGAGACATTGTAGCTCAAATTGTGGCTCTGTCACTAACTAGTTTTGTGAACTAGACTTCTTTGTGCCTTGCTTTCCTTATGCCTAAAATTGGGACAATGGTAGAATCTGTCTCATAAGGATGACATTAGACAATTTGTGATAAGTGCTTTAATACTATGCCTGTCAAAATAAATGTTAACAAATTTGGACATTATTGTTTACAGCGCTGTGTCTATAAAAGCAGGGAGACCTGCTTTGATGTAAAGTTCAAAATGGCCAAATTTTAGTCTACCAGACTTCTATAAGTTTACTTTATTTCTTGTTTTTTTGTAGACCAGGTCTTGCTATGTTGCCCAGGCTGGTCTTGAATTCCTGGCCTCAAATAGTCATCCCGCCTTGGCCACCCGAAGTCCTGGGATTTCAGGCGTGATCCACCATACCTGACCAGCTTCTATAAACTGAAATCCAAAGTTTTTAAACATGATTTTGTATCTTAATACCTAAACGCTCTCTCCTCTGTCCCATCCAAATTCCAGCTCATCTTTAAAACCCAGCATCATCCCATTTGTCCTCTCCAATCTTGGAATTCTTTTTTTTTTTTTTTTTTAAGATGTGCAGTAAAATTCAGGGTTAAGTATACAAATGTTCATTATGCAGGTACCCTTGTTGATGAGATGTGTCCCCCTTCCCCAGGCAGATTCCCACTACTACCAATAGGAATTCTTCCCATACTAGTAACTTTATCGATACATTTTATCACTCTATTGTTTTGCTTCTAATTGCTAAAGTCAGAATGCATGTACAATTAATCATATTTTGGTATTGACATCCCTTTCATATTACTACTACAGTTAGTGTGCTGATGGCATTCATAAGAAGTAGCAGTCACAAGAAGTAGGATATAGCACACAAGGTGCCACAAAGGAAATAGTACATGCACTGAGGTGTTAAAGATGAGTTAGGTGTTTAATAAATGGTGATGTTGGGAAGAACATTGCAAATAGTGAAGAATGTGCATTTACTAATCATGGCACTTTGGCGGGAATTCAGGAGATGGCAGATGATATTTCTCAGTTGTTTTGGAGATTGTACAATAGTACATATTAAGTTGGCCAGGTGCAGTGGCTCATGCCTGTAATCCCAGCACCTTGGGAGCGTGAGGCGGAGGATCACTCAAACCCAGGAGTTCGAGATCAGCCTGGGCAACATAGTGAGATGTCGTCTACAAAACAAATAATTAGCCTGGCGTGGTGACATGTGCCTGTAGTCCCAACTACTTTGGAGACTGAGGCAGAAGGATCTTCTGAGCCCAGGAAATTGAGGCTTTGGTGAGCCATGATTGTGCCACTGAACTCCAAGCTGGGTGACAGAGCGAGACCCCAATTCAAAAAAAAAATAAGAAAAAATAAGGATTGTGCATAGTCAGTGAAGGGTAGATATTTATTATTATTACCTACTTTTTTCTTTTTTTTTTTTGAGTTGGAGTCCCACTCGATCGCCCAGACTGGAGTGCAGTGGCCACTCCCGGCCACCGCAGCCTCGGCCTGCTGGGCTCCGGCGATCCTTCCGCCTCAGCCTTCTGAGTAGCCGGAATTACAGGCGCGCGCTACCATGCCCGGCTAATTTTTTTGATTTATTGTAGAGATGAGGTTTCGCCTGCCCAGGCGGGTCTCGAACCTGCGGGCTCAGGCAATCCACTCACCTCAGCCTCCCAAGGCGCGGGATATTACCTACTTTTTTTCA